>PITA01018295.1:0-40827 GCA_004023965.1 Spilogale gracilis
GGGAGGGAAGGCAGGATGATGGGAGGGAGGATGAGAGTGAAGGATAGGAAGGAGGTAAGGAGAAGAAATAGGGAGAGGTGTTGGTAGGGATGCATAGTGGGAATCATGGAAGAAGGATTGGATGGAGGAAGGGAAGGAGGGAGAGGGATGGAGTCAGGGTGGGAAGGGAGGGGTGGAGGGGAAGGAGAGAGGGGGATGGATGATGAAGTGAATAAATGAGGGAGTGCGGGAGGGAGGGATGGAAGCCACAGAAGCTGGCCCATACATCAGGAGCCATTATTTGGGGTGAAGTATGAAGTTATCACAGCCTGGACCCTGCATGGTATCTCAGGCCAAGTCCAAATGTCCTCCCAGTGCTGACCTTCCTTCTCCATGGTACTCTGTTGTCCTGGATCCACTCTACTTCCTCCAACATTTCTCAATGCACCTAGCAGCTGGGTGGCAGGTAGGGGGGTCACAGGAAGGGTTTCCTGGATCCCGTGTCCCAGAGGACATTGCACCCGTAGCCACGGGATATTCTCTTATGAGAACTAAGGCTAAGGAGGCCAAAATCATCCATGTCTTTGAACAGGAGCATTGTTCCATTCCCGACTCTGTCCACCACTGATGCACCAAGTATTCCTGAAAATACATCTGTGATAAATCGTGTCAGAGTTTCTGGGGGTGAGTCCAAGGACAAACACTGCCAGACTATGGGTGCACCTGCAACCTGGGATGGGTGATGCTGACTGTTCTCCCAGATAGAGGATAGAGGTCCAAGTCACACTTCTCTCCAGAGGACCTTCATTGGACCTCTGCTTCGTCACCTTTTTCCCAGGGCTGCTGGTCCACAAACCAGACACCTGCCTGTCTGAGGGTGACCCATGCTGCTTCCATAGGGTTTGCTTGGCAACAGTGCTTGTGAGGGAAATCCCATATCCTGGACACAACTCCACATGTGCCTGTTCCTCCTCTGTAGACTTGCATATGTTTACTCACTGTCCCTTTAGGACCAGTGACATAAAGCATATTTTGAAGCAGAACACTGGGAAATCGTTATCTGTCCATTGGTTGTGAGAAATTCTTTTGCCCTTTGTGTATGTCTTCCAGCTTTCTGCATTTCCCTGGTTCCTGTGTGGCTCACAGGAGGAACCAGCCCTGTCATGTCTGGGGTCAGTCTGTGGTGTCTAGACAGAAACATGAGTCTCATCTCTGAGATAGTGACCATAATTTCAAAAGGGGCCTTTATGATGAAATCTCATTTGTAGTCCATTGCGGGTTTCAATGTTGAATAACTGACATTCTATGTGCAAGAAACATTAAAAACAATGAGTCCCCCTTGAAAATGTGTAGGCAGACACAAAGACGCCAATTACCTGATTCCACTTCCAGAAAACATCCAGAGCAGATGAGGGAACAAAGAGAATGCAGCTTAGGCATTGGATGGGCCCGGTCTTGGGGAAAAATGGACAGGGAGGTCTTTGGATTGAGAGATTCCTTTGGGGAAGGAGAAATCCTCCAGTGAGGTTCTGTGGTAAGGTGGCACACTTCTGGAAATGTACATAATGCTAATGACTTGTTCAAGTGAAACCAATAATTATATTTAAAACAAATAAAAAAAACAATATGCAGAACATGGAAAGAGGAAATCACAGCTAATATGTACCGGAGAGAAAGCACATACAGGTAGGGGATGAAATATTCCTGCGGGTCATCATTGTCAGGGGATCGAACCAGTAATTGTATAAGGAGCCCTTCCTGCGGTGCTGTGGGCTATGGATCTGATTCTGGTGGCGCTTCAGGAGCAGGAATTGGTGGAGGGAATGGGACAGCGACAGGGAAAGGAGCAGGAACAGTTCCCAGAGCATGAAGAGGGACATGATCCTGGGCAGGAGTTGGGTCAGGGGCAAGAACAGGAGCAGAGGCAGGGGCAGGCACAAGGGAAGGCGAAGAAGCTCTGGCAAGGACAGGTGCATGCTATGGGGGAGCAGCTGGGCAGATTCGGGGTCAGGAGCAGGCTCCAGCTCTTTCTGGACAATGCCAGGCTCTTCATGGGCAGGTGCCAGTTCACCTGGTGACTCCGGATCTCCTGATAAAGTCTCTCCAGCACCATTTCCCCTTGCGAGCTGCCAAACATGAGTCCAGCTGTACCTCCTAAGGTGGATCAGCGGTGAGAGGAGAAAAAGCTCACTTCACATTCATTCATCTCCCTGTATCTTTACAGAGACATAGAGCAGCCCAGGGCCTCCCAGAGAAGCTGCAGCCAAGAAGGGACCCTCTACCTATATTCTGTACCTGAGGTCACAGGAGGATCCTGCACACACCTGGAGATGCAAGGCTCAGCCAGGGAGTCATCTGGGCATAGAATAGACCAGAGGGGCCTGAACCTGCTCTGGGGTCCAGGAAAACCCACCCTTCTCCTAATTGTGTCCCAGCCCCCATGTGAAGATTGCAGGGAATGGATTCTGAACATGCCCTCTGTCGAAACAGACTTCAAGGGGCTTGTCTGGGTCCATGTGCTGGGCAGTTCCCACAGTGGTTCCCAGGTGTTCCTGAACCCTGATCACACATCTTTGTGGAATCCCCTAGCCTTCAGGGTGGATGGCCTATATGACTGAGCTCTCAAGAAGAGATGAGGCAAGATGATGGGATATCATTTCCAAGCTCATCGAGGAAAGTCTGTGACTTCTCCTGATTCATTCTCTGTATTCCTTCTCTGTCTTTGTGTGTCCCGAAGAAGCAGGATCTGTAGACTCCAGGGGCGACGTGAGAAACCAGAAGCCACCCTTATCCCCATTTCCCTCTCCTTTCTTGGTCCTTGGTTACTTCATAAGGCCTCTTCGCCCTTGCCAGAGAACTGACTCTAGAACCTCTCCCACATGCGGACCCAGAGACTGCATCAAGGAGGGTCCTGACCTTGGCTCCAACCAGTTGTCCCGTGATCTGCTAAATTATGCAAACCCAGATCTTTAGCCACCAAATCTCCCCTATGTCCTCTGCTCAGAAGAACCTTGGGGGAGTACAAAGCATTTTCCAAAGACTGGAACGAAGTGGGCCGGGGTTGGAGATCCACGGCCAATAGGCTCTTCTACAGGCCTGTGGAAAACTAGGGACACCCTGTCTTGATGGCACAATTGACAGAAGAGTAGACTTGAATATCGAACATAGATTTAGCGTTAGGAGCTTGGGTCCCTGCAAGCTGAACATGATGCACGGAAGTGTGGCACCTTGAGGGCTGAGTTTTTGTGTTGGTCACTTTCAGTCCAGACTCCAGGTTGGTGTCCAGGGGGCTGCTAAATGTGATCTTTTTCCTGGCTTGGCATGCCGATGTTCCTGCTCTGAGGGTTTTGTGGAGTTCCATATGTCATCGATTCCTTTGAGGTGCTAGATGAAGTACTGTGGCATGGCTCATGTTTCACCCATCTTTACAGCTTTGGGGCCACGCCTCTGCAGACAGATCTGAAAATCCAATCTAGGGTTAGCATTAGGGCTTAGCGGTCCTGCAGGCCTTATGTCTCGGTCCTCAGCTGAGATACCTCAGGGCCAGGTTGAGGGCATTGTTCAGTCTGAGTCCCGGAGTCCAGGTTGGTGTAATGGGAGCTGGAAATTTGGCATAACTCCAGTGGGTGCATGTCGATTTCTGCTGCCTGAAGGCATGGGGGATCTCCAAATGGCACAGTATGCTTCTGACTGGCAGGTTGAGACCCCTGATATGTCCCATGTGTACCTCACAAGTACGGCATGGGGTCCAGGACTATGGGTAGAGAGGCATGAAATTTGAAATTTGGTTAAGTGTTCCTCGGGACCTCAGGACCCTGCAAGCCGGATCATGGAGCACAGAGGGGAGCACCATTGTAGCTGAGGTTAGGCCATAGGTCTGCTTCAGTGCCAGATCCCAGATTACTGTCCAGGGTCCCAATGAATGTGAACTAGCTCCATGGTAGCCATGCAGAGTTCTCCTGCTCTCTGGTTTTGTGAGTTCTAAATGTCATGGATATTTCCTCCTAGCTGGTAAGCAGAGTCCTCTGATATGGCCCATGAATCTGCCATCCTTATGGATTGGGGGCCAGACCTCTGCAGACAGATGTCTGAAAATTCAACCAATGGTTAGAGTTAGGGCTTAAAAACCCGGGTGGCCCAATCTCGAAGCTGTCAACTGAGCTTTCCTGGAGGCTGAGTTGAGTGCATGGGTTAGGCAGAGAGCCAGGCACCAAGTTTGTGTAATGGGAGCATTATCAATTTGGCGTGGCACCGAGGATGAGGATGCCAATTTCTCCTGCTCTGAGGGCTTTGCGGATCTCCAAATCCCACAGTTCCTGCTGAGTGGCAGGGGGAGTCCACTGATATATCCCATGTGTACCACATGTGTATGGCTTGGGGCCAGGCCTCTGTGTAGCGAGGCATGAAATCGAGCTTAGAGTTAGCTTTTGGACCTAAGGTTCCAAATCCAATCTTGGAGTGTGGAGGAGAGTTGCCCAGGAAGCACACTATAGGACATAGGTCTGTTTCAGTTCCAGGTTCACCTTTTTGTGTGCAGTGTCCTGGTAAATGTGAGTTTCATTCCTGTTAGGCATGCTGAATTCCTGTTCTGGTGTTTTCTGGAGTTCCAAATGTCATAGATCCCTTCTGGCTGTACTCGGAGTCGCTGATATGACCCATGAATCCGACATCTTCTGACCTGGTGGTCAGACCTCTGCAGACAGATATCTGAAAATCCACCGTAGGGTTCATGCTAGGGCCTAGGTGCTCCGCAGTCCCTAACTGTCACAGCTCAATGAGCTTCTTCACAGGGTGAGTTGAGGGTGTGTGTTAGTCTGAGTCCAAGACTACATGTCTTGTTCTTTGGGGCCATTAAAAATTGGCAGGGCTGATTTCTGCTACTCTTAGAGTTTTGCAGATCTCCAAATGGCACGGGATCCTGCTGACTGGAAGAGTGAATCCGCTGATAGGGCCCATGTATACCTAATCTGTGTGGCTTGAGGGCCAGGACTCTGAGAACTTTGTCTTGAAAGTTGATCCTAGGGTTAGGATTATGACCAAGGAGCCCTGCAAGCCTGAACACGGCACATGGACTTCAGTTGCCTGGGTGGCTGAGACCAGGGCGATGGTCAGTTTCAGTGCCAAACCTCAGATTGGTGTCCAGAGGGCTGCTGAACGTGAGCTTGTTCCTGGCTAGGCATGCAGATTTCTCCTGCTCTGAGGGTTTTGCAGAATTCCAAATGTGATCGATTCCTATGGGCTGCTAGGCAGAGTTCTCTTATATGGATCATGTTTCCCCATCTTTATGGCTTGGGGGCCAGGCCTCTGGGGACAGGAATTTAAAATTCTACCTAGGTTTAGGGTTAGGGCTAGGGACTGGGGGCCTGGAATGCTTTATCTCTCGGTGACCAGCTGGGCTTCCTTGGCAGCTGATTGAGTCCATAGGTGAGCCTGAGTCCCAGACTCCAGGTTAAGGTAATGGGGGCCTTTGAATTTTGGCATGGCCCCAGGGGTCACATGCTGATTTCTGCTGCTCTGAGTGTTTTGTGGATCTCCAAATAGCACAGTATCCACCTGATTGGCATGGTGAGTCCACTTATATGGCCCATGAATACCTAACTCGTGCCCCTTTGGGGTCAGGACTCTGGGAACTTTGGCTTGAATATCGATCCTAGGGTTAGATCAGGACCTAGGGGCCCTGCAAGCGCAAATTTGAAACTCAGGGGTGAACTTCGCAGGAGGCTGAGTTTAGGGCGTTGGTCAGTTTCAGTGCCGGAATCCAGGTTGGTGGCCAGGGGGATGCAAAATGTGAGCTTGTTCCTCTTTAGGCATGCATATTTCTCGTGCTCTGAGGGTTTTGCGGAGTTCCAAAAGTCAGTGATTCTTTTAGGCTGTGAGGCAGAGTCCTCTGATATGGCTCATGTTTACCCCATCTTTTCTGCTTTGAGTCCAGGACTCTGGGGACAGATGTTTGAAAATCCAACCTGCGGCACCTGGTGGCTCACTTGGTTAAGCGACTGCCTTCAGCTCAGGTCATGATCCCGGACACCCGGGATCGAGTCCCACATCGGGCTCCCTGTTGGCAGGAAGCCTGCTTCTCCCTCTGTCACTCCCCCTGCTTGTGTTCCCTCTCTGGCTGTGTTTCTCTGTGTCAAATAAATAAAGTCTTTTAAAAAAAGAAAAGAAAATCCAAGCTAGAGTAAGGGTTTATGTCCTAGGGGACTGGCAGGCCTTATCTTTCGGTGCTCAGCTGAGCTTCCTTGAATGCTGAGTTGAGATGTGGGTCAATCTGACTACCAGAGTCCAGGTTGATGTAATGATCGCCTTTCATGTTTGGAGTGGCCCCATGGGATGCATGCTGATTTGCACTGCTCTGAGGGCTTTGCAGATCTCCAAATGGCATGGTTTCCTGCTTACTCGTGAGGAAATATGAGGTACACTGATATACCAACGTGTAGCTCAAGTCTATGGATTGGTGGCCAGGGCTCTGTCTGGAGCCGGCCCCAGCAACAGTTAGGGTCCGAGGGTCAGAGAAGGTGTCGGTGCTTTCGAAGTGAGGAGACCAAACTCAAAGTTGGTGTAGGGATCTCCTGAAAACACTGTTCTGAGGGCTCTTTATTTATAGCAGAGAGTTACATGTTTTTTCAGGTGGAAACTGTATGAACAAAGAGTTTCTATAAGTGATGGATCATCAATCTTGAGTGACAATAGTGACAGTAGTGTTTTTGAGGGTCCTTGCTAAAACAGGACGTGCCTTGTGCCCTTGAGGGTCACACACAACAAAACGGGATGTGCCTATTTACTTGAAGGTTCCATACAATAAAGGAGGATGTGCCTGTTATATCCTAATCTATAGAATGACCGATCACAGGCAGGCATGTCCTGAGCAACAGACGGTTCCTGCAAATCCTTATCTCACTAAAATGTTTTACTTCTCCCTAGCATAGGGAGGTGAATGAATGGTCACACAAATTGGAGGTTGCTATATCCTCGACATCTCCCCCTTTTTTAAAAATTTTAAATTGATATATCAATCCTTCCCAGGATTGAAGAGATTATGACCGTGCCTGTCTTAGGCATCCCCTCATCCATTTCTCTCTTACCCTCATTGGCTCATATCTTCTTGGCAGACATAGCCTGTCTTAGCTTGAGAGAGTGGAGAGAGAACCTTACCCATCATTGGCTAACTGGGCCCTGTTATACGTTTTCCACTGGGGGAGGGGAGGTTTGCAGATGCAGCCCATGCAAGTGCGCCTTTATCTGCCATAGTCATCATACCAAGGATGATGGTTAATTTAGCAGGAAGTATCACATAAACATGTTATTTGACAATCATGAATTTGACATTAACATTTGGTAAGACACAACTGTCGATGGATGGTCTGACATGAGGCTGACTTAGGTGATTCAGAATCCATAGGGCAGAGTCAGCATTCTGTGGAAAGACAAAAGCACTCCTCGCCCCTAGGTTAATAGCGCATCTGGTCTTTTTAGTTCATTTAGTCCCATGTTACTAATCCTTGTCTAGTTTGATGCAAATTTTAGTTAGTCGGGGCAAATTTTATTCATTTTAATATTGATCTTAAAGATACTGAATACCTGTTTTTGTCGTAAAAGTCTTTTATAGGAACTTCCTTTAAGATGAAACTCATGTTGCAAGACAGTAACAATTGTAAATGACAAAACTCAGAAAGACACTGTTAATATTTTAATTTGAGTGTTTACCACGATATGAATGATAAAGAAGTTTAGTTATACTGCAACACACATTTTTAAGAGTCAGGACATTGATTAATGCTTTTTTTGTTCGTTTGTTTTGGGTTTTTTAAATATTTTATTTATTTATTTGACAGAGAGAACACAGCCAGAGACGGAACCTACGCAGGGGGAGTGAGAGAGGGAGAAGCAGGCTTCCCACCGAGCAGGGAGCCTGATGTGGGGCTCGATCCCGGGTCTCCGGGATCATGACCTGAGCCGAAGGCAGTTGCTTAACCAACTGAGCTACCCAGGAGCCCCGAGTAATGGTTTTTTACTAGTACATTAAATCTTTAGGTAGGGCACATTATTTCCAGAATAGTTAGAGCACCCATTTAAATGTAACTCAAGGCTTATCACTTGTTTAACAGTCCTTTCCAAATGATTTAGCAAACTAAATACAAGGCCTAATAAATTAAGATTTCATTTACAATTTAAATTTGGGGAAGTTTGGTAAAACATTAGAGTTTTAAAACACAGGCCTAAATAGAATTAGGGATCTTAAAGTGGTGATAAAGACAAATCATAGCAACTGATTTCTCAAGGTGGGCAAAGAGAAAGCAACTACTTATATTTTCCAAACGGCCATCTCATTCAAGTCAAAATGACCTTTCTTTTATTTTATCAAAAATGCATTCCCATTCTTTATCTTTTTTTACCAATCTCCTACTTTTCCACATACAGAGTCGATTCCCATATTTCCATCAGTCTTAGCTACATTAGCAGAATTTTGTACTTTATAGAAAGCTCAATCTCCACTGAAGACTAAGGGGTAACCTATTGTAAATTGCTACACCAGAATACAGTTTTCCGTGTTGGGCCCCACGCCTTAGCCACTTGCTAATGCTGGGTGGAAATGCTGGGGCCTAGGGAACCTCTGGCACAGGCTCCAACACCCGCACAGGGTGTCTCGCACCCACCGGCCTCCTGGACCCCAGGCGCAGCTTTTTGCCAGTCAGTGGGCCTGTGGCTGCAGTGCAGCACCTGACAGCTCAGAGTGCTGCTGCCTCTCTGACCATAAGTGCACAATCTGGGACAGTGGGTTCACTGGGCTTCCCTCCTGTTGTGAACGGTGTTGCAGACAAAGGGTGGGGCACTCTCCGATGCTGTCCTGCTCGCATCCCTCGTGGGAACTTTGGGGTGTATTAGCTAAGGTCTATCCGTATAAACCCTGGACCAGGTTACCCCCGTGGGGGGTAAATGACTGTTATGCCATATTATGCCCCACGAGACTCAGGTTGCAGTGCATTCAGACTCCGTAGCCAAAGCGGTGGAGCCATACACACACACTCACACACTCAGGCACTCTTCTCATTCACACAGGTTGGTTCCTTTGATAGAGTATTGAGCAGTCCTTTGTAAATTTTGCATACCAGGGAAAGTACACATAACCCAGGTGCAGCAGTTTTTGCATTGAGCAGTTGAAAGTCTGGAGTTTGAGCTGCACCAGTCTGGGGGATCAGTATAATGGAAAGAGCACATTGACAAGTGTGATGCCCCGTGAGTGCCCACTGCATGAGCGCCCTCAGAGCCCCTCCTTGGCAGTAAAGATGTTTCACCAGTGCCCTTGAAGGTGGTGGTATTTGGCCCCAAATCCTTCAGCTCTTTAGGCTCTTTGGGTGGCTCGTATGAGGACAGAGAAATAAGCATAAAAGAATGCTCGGGGTCCAGAGCCTCATGAATGTGAGTCCTGACCACCATAGTTTCAGGAGGAAAAGCAATGGAGCCACGCAGCTTGAACTGATTTTTACTTTTTTGCCCCAATTTCTGCCATGAAAATCCAAACTCACCATGCCCTCCTTTGGAAACCATGGGCACAAATCAGAAAGTATAAAAGAGAATTGTTGCATCCCCATTATTTACTTTTTTTACTAATTGTATTAAGAGATGGGATAGTGGGACTAATATCTTCCGGAGGAGGTGTCATAACTATAAATTTTTCTTGGGAGGTGCAATAGTTTTAACATCCTTTTCAGGAGGTAAGGGAAACTTAGCATCCCTTTCAGGAGGCACAATAGCTTTTATCATTGAGATGAGTTCCTTGAAGGCCCTTATTTAAAAACTCTGGACCAGGCAGTGGGTCTAACAGGTCTTGTAAAAATGCCCAAGATGAGAATGCCTCCAGAGGAACATGTTCTTTACGATACTTTGAATCAGGTTTCCAGACCTAAGCCTCCATCTCTAGGGAACCAGGACAGCATTTATCCAGAAAATCTAAAAATAAACCAAGCAATCCCTCACAAATTTTTACCCCTTTTTCATGCAACATTTTTATGATTATCTTTATAAACATCTTTTTTTGGTATTTTTCATTCTGACTTTTCAGAAGGTACATAACTTCTCACTAGTTCTGACCTACTGCCCCACCTCTGGATCTGTCTACACTCTACAGGCATGTCTGCAGCACCCCGAGGCAGGAGCCTATCCATTCGACTGTTCGAGGGCTCAAGGGGGGAAGACTTACCCTCGGGTCCCTGTTCGGGCATCATTTGCCGGGAGCCATCCCCAGCAACTGTTAGGGTCAGAGGGTGAGAGAAGGCATCGGTGCTTTCGAAGTGAGGAGAGCAAACTCAAAGATGGTGTAGGGATCTCCTGAAAACACTGTTCTCAGGGCACTTTATTTACAGCAGAGAGTTACAAGTGTTTTCAAGTGGAAACCATATGAACAAAGAGTTTCCTTAAGTAATGGTTCATCAATCTTGAGTGACATTAGTGACAGTAGTGTTTTTGAGGCACCTTGCAAAAACACGACTTGCCTTGTGCCCTTGGGGGTCACACACAACAAAACGGGATGTGCCTATTTCCTTGAAGGGTCCATACAATAAAGCAGGATGTGCCTGTTATATCCTAATCTATAGAATGATTGATCACAGGCAGGCATGTCCTGAGCAACAGATGGTTCCTGCAAATCCTTATCTCATTAGAATGTGTTACGTCCCCCTAGCATAGGGAGGTGAATGAATGGTCACACTGACAGGAGGTTGCCATGTCCCCGACAGGGCTCTGTGTAGAGAGGCTTGAAAATCGAACTTAGGGTTAGGGTTAGTACCCAAGGGCCCTGCAAGTCTGATCCTGGAGCATGGTGGCATGTTGCCCGGGTAGCGGACTTTAGGGCTTTGGTGTGTTTCATTGCCAGATTCCAGGTTAATATCCAGGGTCCTAGTGAATGTCAGTTTCTTCTCTGGTAGACTTGCAAATTTCTACTGCGCCACGCATTTGTATCATTCCAAATGTCATGGTTCTCTCCTTCGTGGTAATTGGAGTCCTCTAATATGGCCCATGAATGCGCTTTCCTTATGACTTGATGGCCAGACCTCCGTAGACAGATATCTGAAAATCCAACCTAGGATTAATGTTAGGAACCAGAGGCCCAGCAGGCTTGATATCTCAGCATTCAGTTGAGTATTCTAGGAGGCTGATTTGAGAGCAATGTCAGTCTGAGTCCAAGACTCCAGTTTTTGTAATGGGGGCACTTTAAAACTGTCATAGCCCTGGGGGGGACATGCTGATTTGTGCTGCGCTGACGGTTTTAAGGATCTTGAAATGGCACGGTAGTCTGCTGACTGGCAGGGTGAGTCCATTCCTATGGCCCTTGTATAGCTAATCTTTGCAGGTTGTGGGCCACACTTCTGGGAACATTGGCTTGAAAATCGAACTTAAGGTTAGGGTTAGTACCTAAGGTCACTGCAAGCCCGGACATGTTGTGTGGAAGTGAGCCACCCTAAAGTCTGAATTTAGGGCATTGTTAGGTTTCGTTGACAGACTCCAGCTTGGTGTCCAGGGGGCTACTGAATGTAAGGTTTTCCTGGCTAGGCATGCAGGAGGATTCTGTGGATTTTCAAATGTCATGGATTCCTTTGAGTTGCTGGGTGGAATCATGGTGGTTCATGTTTCCCCTATCTTTACAGCTTGGGGGCCACGCCTCTGCAGACAGATATCTGAAAATCCAATCTAGGGTTAGGGTTGGGGAATAGCCACACAGCAGGCCTTATCTCTCAGTAGTCAGATGAGAATTCGCAGAAGGGTTGTGGACGTGGGTCAGTCAGAGTCCCACACTCCAGGTTGGTGTAAGGGTGTCCGTTTAAGTTTGGCCTAGCCCTAGGAGGGGCATGCTGATTTCTGCTGCTCTGAGGGCATTGTGGATCCCCAAATGGTATGGTATGATGCTGACTGGCAGGGTGAGTCCCCTATTAGGTCCCGTGTGTACCCCATGTGTATGACTTGTAGGCCAGGGCTCTGGGTAGAGAGGCATGAAAATCGAACTTAGAGTTAGCCTTAGGACTTCGGAGCCCTGCAGCTGTATCTTGGAGCACGAAGGTGAGCCAACCTGGTAGCTGAGTTTAGGCCATAGGTCTGTTTCAGTGCCAGATTCCCAGTTAGTTTCTAGGGCCTAGTGAATGTCAGTTTGTTACAAGTTAGGCATGGAGGTTTCTCCATTGCTGAGGGTTTGTGGAGTTCCAAACGCCAGGCACTCAGCATATTATAGATAAAAAACAAACCATTGAAAGAAAATTAATGCACTTTAAAAAGGCTATTTTATATATTGGAAATGAATTAACTTCTATAAAGATGCTACTAGCTCTCCAGTGTCACAAAGAATACAATTGGGTATGTGTGACTCCCTTTAAACACAACAAATCCTCTATTGCATGGCAAAATGTTCAAAAGCATTTATGAGGTATATGGAATCATGCAGCTTGGATTTGCAGTCACTTCCTCAATAGATCCTGAATTTTGACCATTCCTCTGCTCTGACGTCTCACTCACAGGTAGCACCTTCCTTGTCAACTATACTGCAAGGTTATGTTATCCTGCACAATTTGCTCTCCTTAATTAGAGATATCAGTTTGCTTCTTGGAGTCATTCTGATCGGCCTATGTCTCTGTCCAATTTTTTTTTTTATTAAAAAGCAGACTCCACAATCTTCAAATTGAATTCACGACATTGCAGTGAAAGTCAAAAAACAAAAAATGGGGAGCTGCTGTGAGCCACCTGCCTGGTCAATTAGGTGATTTCCCTCTGCAAGGTACAGAGCACTGACGCTCTCGCAAAGTGTGAGGATTTTGTGTGGGGCAGTAGTTTCTTCACCTTGCTTGTATGCCATTTTTGTATGGAATGCTTGTCATGTAAAAACCATGCAGGCATATAGCAAAATGCTTTTGTCTCTACTTACCATCCTTAAGAAGAGCTTAATCTTAAATATCCTGGAGCTCTGTGGGGAGGTTGTCAGGGCTTTTAAATGGTTAAATAAAGTGCTTAATAAAAGAAATAACAGTATTCTAACAAGGACATTGCCACGCACGCAAAGGATCCATAAATAAAGATTTCTGCACCCAGTCATGGAAAACAGGCTTGAAGAGGTGCTTTTAACTTTGCAAAATAATTTATCGGTCTCCTTGATGCCAGAAAGACTAACTTCTGGTCATTGTTTTAATAATGTAGTTAAAATTTTGTGCACAACTCATCTAAGCCTTTCAATTGCCTTCTTGTTTGTAAAACCTGCTTAAAAACACCATATAATTAGTCTACCCTTTATCATCTAGGCACCAAATGTAAGAAACTGTAGAAACCTTACTAATTAACATGCCCTTGGTTTGGTTTAGAGAGTTAAGTCTGAACTGTAGATAGGAGCGCCTACAAAAACATGTTTCACTGAAAAAAGCACTAGGTTTCTCTAACAAAGACACTGTGTAATCAAAAATCACTCTGTAAAAAAATGTTTCTTCATGAGAATCTTTAAATTGTTGCCTATAAAAAAAGACACTGAGAGCCAGCAAGGCAGAGATGCCTGGCAGGTGATCAGAAAAGAATCCTCGGGGCTCTCTCATTTCGTATCGTTGACTCTGTCACCACCTTCTGTAAGCCCAGACTGTTGCTGGGGTTGGCCCGAGGCAGTCATGCATTCCTCCTGACTGTTAGTGAGTTCAGGTGTAGACTCCAGATTGGTATCCAGGGGGGTCCTGAGTGTGAGCTTGTTGCCTTCTAGGCACGTAGGTTTCTCCTGCTCTGAGGGTTTTATGGAGTTCAAATGTCATGGATTCCTTTGGGCTGCTAAGCGGTATCCTGTGATATGCCTCATGTTCCCCCTTCATTACGGATTGGGGGCCAGGCCTCTTCAGCAGATATCTGAATATCCAACCATGGGTTATGGTTACTGACTAGGGGTCCAACAGGACCTTTACTTTGGTGCTGTGTTGTGACTCCTCAGAGGCTTATTTGAGGGCATGTGTCAGTCTGAGTGTTTGATACCTTGTTTGCGTAATGGGGGCCGTGGTATGTGGGCTTGTTGTGCTGCGGTCATGCATATTTCTGGTGCTCCGATTGTTTGGCAGAGCTCGAAAGGGCAGTTTCCTCCTGGAAACTGGGTACAGAGGTCTGAAAATGGAAACTACCATTAGGGTTAGGCCCAAGGGGCGCTGCAAGCACAAACAGAAGGGTTTATGGGAGATCCCCGTGTGGCTATGTTTAGGGCTTTGGTCAGGTTCATTTCCAGTCTCCAGGATAGTATCCATGGGTGGGTAGAGAAGTCTGAAGATTCAACTTAGGGTTAGTTTTCCGGTCTATGGGCCCATTAGGTCCAATCTTCCAGGGTGCAGTCAAGCTCCCTTGAGAGCTGAGTTCAGGGGTGGGTGTGTCTGAATGTATGTCTCCAGGTTAGAGCCGAGGGTGTTCTGAATGTCTCACTGTCCCCTTTCAGGCATGTTGCTTTCACGTGTACTGAGGGGTTTGTGGAGTTCCAAATGTCATCATTTCCTTCTGGCTGGAAGGCGGAGTTCTCTGATATGAATCAGGTGTCCCCAATCTCTAGGACTTGGGGCCAGGCCTCTGGGGACAGAAACCCAACTATCCATCCTAGGGTTAGGGTTAGGGCCCAGGGGCCTGTCAGGCCCTATTTAACCCCACTGAACGGAGGGCAAGGGTCAGCCTGAATGCAAGATTCCAAGTTTGTGTAATGTGTCTGTTGAATCGTGTGGTGGCCTCCAGTGGGTACGCAGATTTCAGCAGCTCTGAAAGTTTGGCAGAACTCCAAATGGCACAGTTTTCTCCTGGCTGTCTTTCTGAGTCCACAGATATGCCTCAGGTGTACCTCGTCTCTTTAGCTTGTGGGCCAGGCCTCTGGATATATAAACTTGAAAATACAACCCAATATTAGCCTTGGGACCTAGTGGCCCTGCAAGCCCAACCTTAGAGGACTGTGGTGAGCTCCCTGGGTGACTGAGTTTAAGGCTTGTGTCAGTTTTGGTGCCAATGTCCTGTTCATTGTCTAGGGGGCTTCTGAGGATGATATTGTTCTGTGGTATGCATGCTGATTTCTCTAGCTCTGAGGGTTTTGCATGGCTCCCAGTGTCATGGTACACTTTTGGCTTGCAGGTGAAGTTTTCTGGTATGGGTCTGGTGTCCTCCATCTGTGGTCCCTGGGGCCCAGGAGTCTGAGTACAGAATCCTGAAATTCCAAACTAGGGTGAGGGTTAGCTCCTAGGTTTTCGGCAGGCATGATCCTCAGCTTGAGCTGAGCACCCTAGGGAGCTTAGTAGAGGGTGTTTGTCTGTCAGAGTGCGCCAGTCCACAATACGGTCCAGCATGCTGGCGAATGTGATGATGTCCTCCCGGAAGCGTGTCAATTTTGATCCCTCTGAGGGTTTTGTGGAGCTCCTAATGCTACTGTTTCCTTTTGTATGCCATGTGGAGTTATCTCCTGTGGGTGTATTGTCCTCGATCTGTTGGTCTTGGGACCAGGAATCTGAGTCCAGATGTATGAAGTTTCAAGTCAGGCTTAGAGTTCAGTCCTAGCGGTTCAGTAAGGCCAAGAAGAGGGTGCTGAGTCGTGCTCTTTGGGGACTCAATTGAGAGCATGGCTACTGTGTGCACACATCCAGGTTTGTGTAAATAGGGTTGGTGTTTGTGGGGGAGTACCCTAGTAAGCATCCAGAGTTCTCCTGGTGTGAGGGATTTATCGATCTTCCAATGTCATGGTTTCCTTCTGGCTGGAAGTTGGAGTCCTCTGATAGGAATCATGTGTCCTGTATCCAGGGATTGTGGTAAAGATGTGCTGAGAATTTCCCAAACACTCAGGAGGTTGAGACTGTGGCCTGTGGCGAGTTGGAGGACAACCTCCTCTCCCAGAGCTTAGAACGCCTTCTCTGGCAATTTGTGCCAAGACTCCCGGTCAACTGCCTGAGTTCTCCACGGTGTTTGGACCAAGAATGTTTCCACTCCTGCCGTGCCATGGACCAATACTGCCTCACCTTCCAGCCTTTCTAACTGCAGCTGTCTTGTGCGAATTTGTCAAGGAGGTGCTTTTCGTTCCCTGCTGCGTCTCTTGAAGGAGCTGAGCATGGCATCCCGTGTCAGCGAGCTGCAGTGTCCCCTATCCCTCACCACTCACTGGGCAACTCAGCTCTGCGCCCATTTATGGGAGATGTGCCCAGTGCTGTTTCGCCCCTCTGGCCTGGAAGGCAGCTCGGCCTGGTCCCCAGGGGTGACAGGCAGCCAAGCCACACCCTCCAGGGTCCCGCCCCGCATCTCCATAGTACCCAGCCAATGGCCGTAAGCAGGACGCAATGCCTTTTGGCTTGCCTCCCTTTATGGCTGAACCCTGCCTCCAGTGATGGCCACTGCACTGCCCATAATTGCAACCTCTCCCACTGCTGCCACCCGTGGGCTCCGGTGGTGGGAGACTGCATTGCAGTTACCCACGGCTTCTTCCACAGCCACTCCATAGTGCCTCCAGGTGTGGCCCTCGGTGCTATGCAGAGTGTGCTACCTGGGTCCTGGATGAGCTCTCATGCGACCTGGCTAGAGGTCCCATGGGTCATTCAATTCTTGCCTGTCTGGAATGGAGTTTGCTTGAGCTTTGGACTGAGGTCTGCCATGATGCGGATGCACCTCACTCACGAACTGGAATTATTCATCACAGTATTGGTGGAGACAACAAAAGCTTAGGAGTGAGACCCGGCATCACCTTGTCTTTGCAGGTTTCCTGAAACACCTTATTTGAAGGCTTCTATGCAAATCCCAGGCACTGAAATTTGTGGCAACCTTGTGTGTTCACTCAGATTTCTTCTGCTCTGACTTCATGGCGGAGCCTCAAGTGGTCGTTGCCTCCTGCCGAATGGTGAGTACGCTGGTATTGCTCCTATGTACAGATACACCTGCACATTCACAGATATACATAAACCCGTGCATGCACAGATACACACATGTACAGAAACACCTGCATTCACAGATACACATGCACGTGTGCACGCAGATACACAGAGAGATACATATACAACTGCATACGCACAAATAAACTGCACATGTGCATGCACATATACACACGTACAGATACACACACACTCACAGACAGACATGGACGTGCGCTCACACAGATATACTCAAGATGCACATACACGAGTGCACGCATGATGCACACATGTACATATATACTTTCACAGTCAGAGATACACATGCACGAGGGCACACACAGGTACACACATGTACAGTAACACTTGCACCCTCCGGATACACATAACCGACTGTACACACAGATACACATATATACAGATACAACTCTACCCTCACAGGTACACATGCACGTGTGCACGCACATATACACACATGTAAAGATACACCTGCCCACTCTCACATTCAGGTGTGCACGTACAGATATACATTAGTAAAGATATGCATGCCCACTCACAGGTACACATACATTTGTGCACACACAGATACACTAACAGATACATATGCATGTGTTCAGGCACAGATACACACATGTAAGATACAGCTCCACACTCACAGATAAACCTGCACATGTGCATGCACACATACACACATGCCCAGGTACTCCCGAACACTCACAGATACACATGCAGTAGTGCCTGCAAAAAAGCACATGTAAAGATATACCCCCACACACATAGATACACATGAACATGTGCATGCAGAGATAACACATGTGCAGATATACCTGCACACGCTAAGATACACATGCACCTGTCCATGCAGAGAGAACACATGTACGGGTACACCTGCACCCTCACAGGTAAACTTGCACGTGAGCATGCACACATACACACATGTAAATATACGCCTGCCCACTCACAGATACACATGCACGTGTGCACGCACTGAAATACTCACAGGTACACTTGCAAGTGTGCACGCACTGTTGCACACTTGTAGAGATACACTCACACTG
Organism: Spilogale gracilis; assembly: GCA_004023965.1. Lineage (NCBI taxonomy): Eukaryota > Metazoa > Chordata > Mammalia > Carnivora > Mephitidae > Spilogale > Spilogale gracilis. The sequence goes on from PITA01018295.1 coordinate 17,897, forward strand.
CAGATACATATGCACCTGTGTATGCACAGATAGAAATATGTACAAATACAACTGCACACTCGCAGATATTCTGCATGTGTGCACATGTGAAAGTACAGTTACACAGATGTACAGAACAGCCGCCCACGTACAGATAACATGAACACGTGCAGGCACAGATACACACTAGTACAGGTACAACTGCACACTCACAAATACGCATGTACCGGGCATACACAGATAACACTCAAAGATATCTACACGTGTGCATGCACAGAAACACAATTGTTCAGATTAACTTGCAGACTCACAGAGGCCCATTCATCTGTGCACGCACAGATACACACATGTACAGATACACCTGCACAGGTACAGATACACTGCACGTGTTCATGCTCATTTACACACTTGTAAATATATACCTGCCCACGCATAGGTCTGCATACTTTTGTGCACACACAGATACACTCACAGATACATTATGTGTACCTCATCTCTATAGCTTTGGGCACAGGCTTCTTGGTAGAGAAACCTGAAACTCAAAACTCCCGTTAGGGTTAAGTCCTAGGCGCCCTGGAAGCCCAAACTGCAGCACTCAGGGCAGCACCCTCTGTGTCTCTGTTTAGGACTTTGGTCAGTTTCAGTGCCAGTCTCCAGGATAGGATCCATGGGGCTGCTGAATGTGATGTTTTTCTCTGGTAGGCGATCTGATTTCAGGTGCTATAGGCTTTTGCCAAGTTCCAAGTGTCATGGTGATGTTTGGGTCGCAGGCAGAGTTCTCTGGAATGGGTCTGGAGTTCTCCCTCTGTGGCTTCTGGGCACAGGCTCCTGGGTAGAGAAGCCTGAAATTCTAAACCAGGGTTAGAAATACTTCCTAGGAGTCTGGCAGAGCCAAAAGCACTGAGTCGACCCCAGCACTGAGTTGAACTCCCTGGGGCTGAGTTGAGGGCGTGTCTGTCTGAGTGCCCAAATCTGGGATACTGTCCAATGTGCTGCTGAATATCATGATGTTCCCTGGTAAGCATGCCGATTGTGACCCCTCTGAGGGTTTTGAGGAACTGCAAAAGTTATGGTTTCCTTTTGTATCCCATGTGGAGTTCTCAGGTGTGGGTCTTGTGTCCTCAATCTGTGCGGCTTGGGATTCGGATTCTGGGTATATAAATCAGAACTTTCAAAATAGGGTTAGGGTTCAGGCCCAGGGGAATTGTAAGCCAAATATTTTGGCACTGATTCGAGATCCCATGGAGGCTGAGTTGAGGTCTTGTGTCTACTGTGTGCAAGCATGCTGGTTCGTGTAAAGTCTTTGCTGAACGTGCTGTAGTTTCCTGGTAGGCATCCAGAATTCTCCTGGTCTGAGGGTTCTGTCGAGCTACAAATGTCATAGTATCCTTCTGGCCTGAAGGTGGCGTACTCTGATATGACTCACATAGTATTCTACATCGAGGGATTTGGATATAAATCTCGTGCGAATTTCCCCAGCCCTCTGGAGTTTGGGACTGTGGCCTCTGGCGAGTTGGAGCACTCTTTAATCTCCCGAGCCTCGGAACACATTCTGGACAATTTGTTCCCAGATTCCTGGGCTACTGCCCGAGTTCCTCCAGGGTGTGGACTGAGATAGTTCAGCTCCTGCCTTGTCTTGAACCAACATTGTCCAACAAAGCAGCGTCTCCACCTGCAGGATTCTTTTGTGGCCCATGGCAAGGGAATGCTTGTAAGTTTGTGCAGCTCCTCACCATGGAGCTGAACACAGACTCCCATACTGGTGAGGTTCAATTTCCACCATACAGCACCACTCACAGGAAGCTCAGTGCTACTTCCATCCGAGGCAGATGCGCCCCGTGCCACTTCCCGCCTCCTGCATGGCAGGGAGCTCTGCACCTTTCCAGGGGAACAGGCTGCCGAGCCACGCCTTCCTGCCTGTTCTGCCCAAAGTCTCTCCACTGCCGCCTCCCACCATCAGCATCAGTGCAATGCTTTCTTGCATGCTTCTCAGTGCAGCTGGACCCTGCCACCAGTGATGGGCCCATACACAGCCCCTCCTCTCAGTGTCTTCCCCTGCTGCCGCCCTGGGCCTCCAGTGGCAGGAGACTGTGTGTTCGCTCCTCAAGGCATTTTCATGTCAGCTCCCCAGTGCCTCCAGTCTCAGTCCTCGGAGCTCTGCCTTGAGGGTGTTCCCTGGGTCCAACCTAAGCTCTGAGACCTGGGCAGAGTTCCCGCGGATGCCTTGAGTTCCTTATGTCTTGAACGTTGTCACGATCTTTGGCCTGAGGTCCCATGTGATGGGGATGCAACTCCCCTGAGACTTGGAATAATTTCCCACAGCATTCAGGCAGGGAGCTCAAAGCTTGAGATTGAGCCTCTGCCTCTCCTTGTATACACAGGCTTCTTGAGAACTGTGCTTCTCAGATTTCTCTCTAAATTCAAGAGACTGAAATTTGTGCTGGCCCTAGGTGTCCATGCAGATTTCTTCTGCTCTGACTGTTTGCTGGAGCCCCAATGGCAGTCTCCAGCTGGCTGACAGGTGAGTCCACTGCTATTGCTCATGGGTACCTAATCTCTATGGCTTTGGGTATAGGCCCTTGAATACAGAGACCTGAAAAATCAAAACTATTCCCATGGTTAGACCTAGGGGCCTTGCAAACCAAACTGCAGTGCTCAGAAGAACTCCCTCTGTGACTCTGCTGAAGGCTTTGGTCATTTTCAGTCCAGGCTCCAGGTGAGTGGTATGCAAGGGGCTACTGAATTTAAAGTTGTTCACTGGGAGGAAATCTGATTTCTCCTGCCAGAGTGTGTTTCCTAGTTCCACGTGCCATGGTTATCATTTGTCAGGCAGGCAGATTTCTCTGGTATGGTTCTGGAGTCCTCAATCTGTGGCTTCGCGGCCTGGGATTCTGGGTAGAGAAGCCTGAGTTTCTCAACGAGGGATAGGGTTAGTTCCTAGGGGATCAGAAGGCCTGAAATTCCAGCGCTGAGATGACCTCAATGGGGTTGAGTTGAAGGCGTGCGAATGAGTGAGTGCCCAACTCCAGGTTATTGTCCAGGGGACTGTTCAATATCGGATGAGCCCTGTCAGCCATGCAAGTTTTTCTTGCTCTGGGGGTTTTGTGTAGCTCAAAAGACGTGGTTTCCTGATGGTTGGCCTACAGAGTCATGTGGTATGGGTCTGGCATCCTCAAACTGTGGGCTTGGGGCCCAGCAGTGTGGGTCCAGAAGTCTGAAATTTACACTTAGGGGTAGTTTTCAAGTAGGGGCCTACCAGGCCCAATAATCCAGTGTGCAGTCGAGCTCCTTGGTGGCTGAGTTGAGGGCATGGATGTGTCAAGGGCACGCCTGCACGTTAGAGTCCAGGGGGCTGCTGAATGTCAGGCTGTCCCCAGGGAGGCATACAAACTAACACACACGCAGAGAGTTTGTAGAAGCTCCCAATGTCAATTTTTCATTCTGGCTGTGAGAAGTGCTCTCTGATATGAATCATGTGTCCCCAATCTTAAGGATTTGCATCCCATGCCTCTGGGGACAGAAGCCCAACCATACAACCTATGGTTAGACCTAGGTCCTAGTGGCCCTGCAATCCCAATCGTGCAGGGCTTCAGTGAGCTCCCTGGGTAAATGAATTTAGGGCTTGGGTCAGCTTCAGTGCCACAGTCCTGTTTAGTGTCTAGGCGGCTGTTGAATATGATATTCTTTTATGGGATGCATGCTGATTTCTATAGCTCGGAGTGTTGTGTGTAGCACCAATTGGCATAGGTAACCTTTGGCTGGCAGGTGAAGTTCTGTGGTATGGGTCTGGTGTCCTCCATCGGCTGGCCTTGGGCCCCAGAGCTCTGGGTACAGAAATCTGAAATTCCAAACTAGGTCTGGGTTAGCTCCTAGGGATTCGGCAGGCCCGATCTTGAGCTCTGAGTTGAGCTACCTAGGGGGCTGCGTTGAGGGCGTTTGTTTCTCAGAGTGCCTGAAACCCAGGATACTGTCCAGCGTGCTGTCGAATGTTGTGATGTCCCCTGGGAAGCATGCCGATTTTGGCCCCTGTGAGGATTTTTGTGTCTCTAAATTTTATGGTTTCCTTTTGTATGGCATATGGAGTTCTCGGGTTTGGGTCTGATGTCTTCAATCTGTCGGGCTAGGCACCCAGGCCTCTGGAGACAGAAGCCTCAAATTACAACCTCTGGTTAGAATAAGGGCCTAGGGGTCTAATGGGCCCTGATCTCTTGGGGCAGAGCTGATATTCCATGGAGTCAGAGATGAGGGTGTGTGTCTTTCTGTTGGTGCCATCGGGTGCATTAATTTTTAAGGTGGCCGCATGGTGGGCATGCAGATTTCTGCCACTCTGGGGGTTTTTGAAACTCCAAGTGGCAAGGGTTCCTGCTGACTGGCAAGGTGAATCCACTGATATATCCCTTGTGTACCTCATCTGTGCAGCTTGGGTCCAAGCGTCTGGGAACCGAGGCTGAAATATCGAACCTAGGGTTAAGGTTATGTCCTAGAGTCCCAGCAGACTCGAATGTGGAGCAGTGAGGCGAGTTGCTTGGGAGGATGAGTATAGACATTGGTCAGTTTCAGCTCCAGATTCTATGTGAGTGTCCAGGGGGCTGCTGAATATGATCTTGTTCCTTGCTAGACATGCAGATATTCCTGCTTTGATGATTTTGTGTGGTTCCAAATTTTAGAGTTTTCTTGTGGCTGGTAGACAGAGTACTCTGGTATGACTTATGTGTCAAAATCTCTATGGCTTGGGGGACAGACCTCTGGGGAAAGATGTCTGACAAAGGAACGTAGGTTTAGGGATGGGGTCTAGAGGCCCAGCAGGCCTGATCTCTCAGGGCTCCACTGAACATCCTCAGAGGCTTAGTAAGGGCGTAGTCTGTTTAGTGCCAGACTCCAGGTTGGTTTCACGGAGGCTGCTGAATGTAAGCTTCTTCCTGGTGAGGCATGCAGAATTCTCCTACTCTGAGGGATTTGTGGAGTTTTTAATATAAGGTATTCCTGTGGGCTCCTACTCAGATTCCTGTGATATGGGTCATGTTTCCCCATGTTTACAGCTTTGAGGTGAGTCCTCTAAAGTAGAAGTAGGGATAGGGACTAGGGACCCAGCAGGCCTTATCTCTCAATGCTCAGCAGAACTTGTTTGGAGGCTGAGTTGAGGGCGTGGGTCAGTCCGAGTCCCAGAATCCAGGTTGGTGTAATGGGGGCCGTTTAAATAAGGCCTAAACCCAAAGAGTGGAAGCTGATTTCTGGTGCTCTGAGGGCTTTGAGGATCTCCACATGCCATGGTATGCTACTGACTGACAGAGTGAGTCCACTGATATGGCCCATGTTTAACTTATCTGTGCAGCTTGGGGGACAGGCCTCTGGGAACTTTGCTTCAAAATCAAACCTAGGGTTCTGTTTAGGGCATAGAGCTCCGGAAGGCCTGATCTCTCATTGCTCAACTCAGCCTCATCAGAGGATGAGTTGACATCGTTTGTCAGTTTCAGGTCTAGACTCCAGCATGAGGTACAGGGGGCTTCTGAATGTAAGCTTGTTCCGTTCCTGGGTAGGCATGCAGATTTCTCTGAGTCTGAGGGATTTTGTGGATGTTGTAATGTCATGGATTCTTTGGTGCTGGTAGGCAAAGTCCTCTGATATGGTTCATATTTACCCCAGTTTTACAGCTTAGGGGCCAGGACTCTGGGACAGATATGTGAAAGTCCACCATAAAGATAGGGTTAGGGCCTAGGGTCCCAGCAGGCCTTATCTTTCCATGTACAGCTGATCTCCCTCAGAGGCTCAGATGAGCATGTGGGTTGTCTGAGTCTCAGAGTCTAGGCTGGTACCATGATCACCATGGAAATTTTTCATGGCCCCGGGGTTGGGGGGGCATGATGATTTCTGCGGCTCTGAGGCCTTCACAGATCTCCAATTGGCACAGTTTCCTGCTGACTGGCAGAGTGTGTCCACTGATATGTCCCACGTGTTTCTCATGTGTACGGCTTGGGGGAGAGGCCTCCAGGTAGAGAGGCTTGAAAATCGAACTTAGGCTTAGGGTTTGGACCTAAGGGCCCTGGAAGCCCGATCTGGATCATGGACGTGAGTTGCCCTGGAAGCAGACTGTAGGGCTTGGTTCTGTTTCATTGCCAGATTCCCAGTTAGTGTTCTTTGTCGTGGTGAATCTGAGTTTCTTCCCTGGTGGGCATGCAGATGTCTCCTGCTCTAGGATTTCGTGGAGTCCCAAATATCATGGGTCCCTCCTGCCTGGTTCTCGGAGTCCTCTGATATGGCCTGTGAATCTGTCATCCTTCGACCTGGTGGTCAGACCTCTGCAGACAGATAGCTGAAATTCAAACTTCTGGTTAGTGTTAGGGCCCAAATGCCCAGCACCTGTTATCTATAGGCACTTGGCTGAGGGTCCTTGGAGGCTGAGTTGAGGGCGTGTGTCTGTTTGGGTCCCCGATGTCAGGTTTGGGTAATGAAGGCTATTGAAATTTGGCGTGGCCCCAGGAGCAGGATGCTGATTTCTGCTGCTCTGAGGGTTTTGCAGATCTCCAAATGGCACGGTATGCTGCTGAATGGCAGGGAGTGTCCACTGATATGGCCCATGTATACCTAATCTGGGTTGCTTGGGCACCAGGGCTCTGGGAACTTTGGCTTGGACATAGAACCCAGTGTTTGGGTTAGGACCAAGGGTCCCTGCAAGTCTGAACACCACATGCGGAGTTGAGCCACTCAGCAGCATTGTTTAGGGTGTTGCTGAAATTCAGTGCCAGACTCCAGGTTGGTGTCCAGGGGGCTGCCGAATTTGAGCTTATTACTGGCTAGGCATGCAGATTTTCCTGCTCTGAGGATTTTGTGGAGTTCCAAATATATAGTTTCCTTTGGCCTGCTAGGCACAGTCCTCTGAGATGGCTCATGTTTCCCCAATCTTTCCAACTGCAGGGCCAGGCCTCTGAGGATAGAATTTTGAATATTCATGTAGGGTTCGGGTTATGGCCCAGTGTTCTGGCAGTCCTTATATCTCAGTGCTCAGCTGATCTTCCTCCATGGCTGAGTTGGGGGCATAGGTTAGCCTCAGTCCCAGACTCCAGGTTTGGGTAACTGGGGCCTTTGAATTTAGGCATGGCCAATGGGGCAGCATGCTGATTTCTCCCCTTCTGAGGTTTTTGTGAATCTCCAAATGGCACAGTTTACTGCTGACTGGCATGCCAGGTACCAGATTCAGGAGAGATGTGGGTCCCGAACCGGGTGATGTCTGACATGCACAGCGATGGCACAGACCTGGAGATCTAATCCAAGCTGACAGAACCAAGATCAGTCAGGAGAGACCTATGAAGCAGCCTCAGGATCAGGCTCAGGCTCAGGCTCAGGCTCAGGATCAGGCTTGGCTCAGGCTCAGGCTCATGCTCATGCTCTGGCTCTGGCTCTGGCTCTGGCTCTGGCTCCGGCCCTGAACCTGGCCCTGGCCACTGCCCTGGCTCTGTCTTCTTCTATGGGATCTCTGGCTCTCTGGCTCTCTGGCTCTCTGGCTCTGGCTCTGGCTCTGCCTCTGCCTCTGCATCTGCCTGTGCCTCAGCCTCTCCCTCTCCCGTTGCCTCTCCCTTTACCTATGCCTATGCCTTTGCCTCTGCATTTGCCTCTGGCTCTCTGGACTGTTAAGTGTTCCAGTATTTTATTATTCCAGAGTGAGGAAGTTGGGCGGTGCAGTTAGGTTAAAGTTTATCAAAAAAATCTTTAACTGCCTTTGCACCCGCCCTAGACAGGTTTAGTATTGTTACTGCAGGGTACAGAGTGATTGCTTAAACTCACACAAGCCGAGATCCTTAGGGCAGAGGGATCAAGGAATACTGATAAGAGATACAGAGATATGACTTCCAGGAGGAGGATTAAACGGAACAATGTGTCTTGCATAAGCACGTTCCCTAAGGGCACGTCCCAGGGCCACAAAGGGCATATTCCCCTGGCCGCTCAAGGTACGAGGATTTCCAGATTCTGGTGGGGAAAGTGCAGTGGGACTTTCATCCACATTCAAAGGTACCTCCACCAACGTTTCTGAAAGTTTGGGACTTGGCAGGAGGGGCGGTTCACGCACTGTCACCAACACTGTCAGGATGAGACCATTGATATGTCCCATGTCTGATGTGTATGTCTTGGGGGCCAGGGCTCTGGTTATGGAGGCCTGAAAATCGAACTTGGGGCTAGGGCCTAGAGGCCCTGCTAGTCTGATGTTGGAGCCCAGAGGAGAGTTCCGTGGGTAGCTGAGTTTAAGGCATAGGTCAGTTACAGTGCCGGATACCCAGTCAGTGTACGGGGGCCTGGTGAATGTAAGTTTGTTCCATTTTAGGCATGCAGATTTCTCCTGCTCTGAGAGTTTTGCGTAAGTGCAAATGTCATAGGATCCTTTTACTTGCCTGACAAAGTCCTCTGGTACGGGTCGGTTGTCCTGAATCTGTAGGGCTTTGCATCTAGTGCTCAAGAGACAACTGGCCAAAAATCCAACCGAGAGTTAGGGTTAGGGTTAGGGCTTAGGGATCCCACAGGCCTGATCTCTCAGTGCTCAGCTGAGTTTCCCTGGATGCTGAGTTGAGGGCATGGGTCACTCTGAGTCCCAAAAGCCAGGTAATGCTTTGGCATCCATTGCCGTTTGGGGGGGTTGAGAGCTGGCATGATGGTTTCTGCTACTCTAAGGGTTTTGTGGATCTTCAAAGTGCACAGATTCCTGTTGATTGCACGGTAAGTCCACTGATATTTCCATGTGTATGTCATCTGTGCAGTTGGGTCTAGGCATCTGTGAACACTGGCAGAAAATCTAACCCAGGGATAGGGTTAGGACCTAAGGTCCCTGCAAGCCTGTTCTAGGAGCGTGGAGGTGAGCTGCCTGTATAGCAGAGTGTAGGGCATATCAGGTACAGTGCCAGATTCCCAGTTAGTGTCCAGGGGCCTGTGGAAGGTGAGTGTTTTCCCTGGTTGGTCTGCAGTTTTCTCTGCTCTGAGGGTTTTGCCTACTTCCAAATGTCATAATTTCCTTTTGCTTGTCTGAAGAGTTGTTCTCGTGTGGGTTAGGTGTCCTCAATCTGTAAGTCTCAGAGTCCAGGGCTCAGGGGACAGAAACACCAAAATCCAATGAAGCAGGTTACAGTTTGGGCCTAGGGCATCAGCAGGCCTTGATCTTGAGCCATTTGTTGAACCTCCTAGGGTCTGAGTTGAGGGTGTGCGCTTGTCTGAGTTTCCAAATCCAGGATACTGTGCAGAGTGCTACTAATTATTGGGGATATCGCCTCAGTAGCATGCCAATTTTAACCCCTCTGAGGGTTTTCTAGAGCTCCAAATGCTATGGTATCGTTTTGGATGGCATGTGGAGTTCCTGGGCATGCATCTGGTGTCCTCTATCTGTGTGGATTTGGGACCAGGAACCTGTGTACAGTACTCTGAAATTTCAACTAAGAGTTAGAATTTAGGCCCAGGGGAAGAGTAAACCCAATCCTATGGGGCTGAGCCTAAATCCCTTGGGGGCAGAGATGACGTCGTGCTTCCACTGCAGGCATGCCTCCTCGTTTGTGTAAAAGGGTTTGCTGAATGTGGGGGAGTCTCCTGGTATGCATTCAGATTTCTCATGGGCTGACAGTTTTGCCAGCTTCCAATATCACGGTTTCCTATGGCTGGAAGTTGGAATCCTCTGATATGACCCAGGTATCCTTACACTACGAATTGGGGTAAAAATCTCCCTAGGATTTCCCGCGCCCTCAGGAGGTTGGTACTGTGGCCTGTGGCGAGCTAGAGGCCATCCTCCTCTCGCAATCCTTAGGAAGCGTTCTCTGGCAATTTGTACCAAGATTCCTGGTCAGCGGCATCAGTTCTCAGTGGGGTTTGGACTGAGATAGTTTCTGCTGTTGCTGTTGCTTGGCTGGACACAGCTCCACTGTCCAGCGTCTATAACTGCAGCTGTCTTGTGTGGCCCGTGGCAATGGGGTGACTTTTAGCTTCTTGAAGTGCCTCGCCTAGGAGCAGAGCACGGCCTTCTGTGCCAGGGATCTGCAGTATTCTGTTTCCAGCACTACTCACTGGCTGCTCAGCGTTGCCCCCAGTCATGGGAGACATACATGGTGCTCTTTCCCACCTCTGGCATGGCAGGCAGCTGGGCACCGTCCCCAAGGGTGACAGGCAGGCAAGCCATGCCCTCCCTGGTTTGGCCCTGCATCTCCACACTGGCCAGTCCATGGCCATCTGCAGCACGCAACACTTTCCGGCTTGCCTCCCTCTGCTGCTGACCCCTACCTCCAGCTATGGGCCCCTGCACAACCCCTCACAGCGTCTCCCATTGCTGTCGCCCACGCCCCCGGTGGCAGAAGACTGTGTGGCCACTCCCCGTGGCCTCTTCCATGGCAGCTCCCCCGTGCCTCCTTGCGTGGTCTTGGGCAATTGCCCTTGAGAGCCTTACCCCAGTCAGGCTGTGCTCCTCCTGGGATCTGGCCACAAGTCCCGTGGTACCCTGAACTTTTGCCCGTCTAGAAAGGAGCTGTCAGAGGTTTGGACTCAGGTCTCTGGTGATGGGGTGCAGGTCTGTTGAGACCTGGAAAAATTTCCCATTGGATTTCAGTGGGGAAATCGAAAGCTTGGGATTGAGCCTCTTCCGCTCCTTGCTTTCACAGGCTTCTTGAAATATTTTCTTTTGATATTTCTATGCAGTTCCCTGGGATTGAAATTTGTGGTGGCCATGCGTGTTCATGAAGATTTCTGCTGCTCTGTCCGTTTGGTGGAGCCCCATGGGGCAGTTTACTCCTGGCGACATGTGAGTCAACTGCTATTGCTCCTATACACCTCATCTCTATAGGTATGGGTACAGGGCCCTGGGCACAGAGGCCTGAAAATCGAAACTACGGTAAGCATAGGACCCGGGGGCTCTGAAAGCACAAACTGCAGCATTCAGGGGAGTTCCCTGTGTGGCTCAGTTAAGGGCTTTGATCAGTGTCAGTGTCAGTCTCCAGGTTAGTATCCCTGGGTGGGTGCAGTAGTCTCAAATTTCAACTTACTTATAGGTTTCGTGTGTACAGACTCAATCCTCCAGTGTGTCGTTGAGCTCCCTTGGGGGCTGAGTTAAGCGCCTGTGTCTGTATGAGTGTACGCCCCCAGGTACAGCCCCTTATAGTCCCACGGGCTCCTGAATGTCAGGCTGTTCCCTGGTAGGCATGCAGCTTTCAAGCATGCTGACGATTTAGTGGAGCTACAAATATCATGATTTCCTTCTGGCTGGAAGGCAGAGTTGTGTCATGAGAATCACGTGTCTCCAATCTCTATGACTTGGGACCCAGACCTCAGAGGACAGAAGCCGAACAATCCAGCATAGGGTTAGTGTTAGGACCTAGGGGCCTATCAGGCCCTATCTCTCCATGCTGTGCTGATGGCATGGTTCGGCCTGAGTAAGAGACTCAAAGTTGTTCTAATGGGGCCATTGAAAGGTGTGGTGGCCTCCAGCGGGTATACAGATTTCAGCTGCTCTGAATGTTTATCAGAATTTCTAATGGCACAGTCTCCTCCTTGCTGGCTTCCTGAGTCCACTGATATGCCTCATGTGTACCCCATCTCCATGGCTTGGGGGCCAGACCTCTAGGTATAGAACCTTGAGAATGCAATCTAGAGTTAGGGTTAGGACGTAGTGGCCCTGTAAGCCCAAACTTGCAGCTCTGAGGCAAGCTCCTTGGGTGACTGCATTTAGGGCTTTGGAGAGTTTTGGTTCCAAACTCCAGTTTAGCATCCAGGGGGCTGCAGATGATGATATTGTTTTCTGGGATGCATGGTGAGTTCTCCAGCTCTGAGGATTTTGCCTAGCTTCAATCATCATGGTTCACTATTGGCTGGCAGGTGAAGTTCTCTGGTATGGGTCTGGTGTCCTCCATCAGAGGGTCTTGGGGCCCAGGGGTATAGGTACAGAATCGTGATATTCCAAACTAGGGTTAGTTTAGCTCCTAGGGGTTCTGCTCGACCTATCTTGAGCCCTGAGTTGAGCACACTAGGGGACTGATATGAGGGCCTACATTTGTCTGAGTGCCCAAATCCAGGATATTGTCCAGCGTGCTGTCGAATATTGGGATGTCCCCTGGTAAGCATGTCAATTTTGACCCTTCTAAGGTGTTCGTGGAGCTCCAAATGTCATGGTTTCCTTTTGGTGTGGATCTGGTGTCTTGAATATGAGAGACTTGGAACCATTAATCTGGGTACAGACGGACTTTCTCCTGAGAGTTGGACTGATGTCTCAGGACATGGGAGCCCAGGTAACCAGAGGTCTGAGAAATTTCCACTAAAACGAGATGTGGCGTCCCTCCCCCACCACACATACAGATTGCATGCTCAGGTCCCCTGTCTTCCCCTGCATCTTCAAATGCATTCTCACGCATTTTGTATCCCAATCTAATGGATTTAGATAGCCAGGGAGAATTTCCCCAGGCGTCGGGAGCTTGGGGCTGCTATCTATGGCCAGTTGGAGGACAATCTCCACTCCCAAGGATCTGAACGCATTACGGTCAATTTGTGCCCAGGATTTTGATCAGCTCCCCGAGTTCTCGCATGGTTAGGAACGAGATAGGTTCTGCTTGTGCTGTGTCAGGCACTGAAATTTCCCCAGGATTCAGGGTCTCTACCTGTAGCTGCCTTGTGCGGCCCATGGCAAGGGGGTGGATGACTTACAGCCACGTCAGATATCTTGTCCTGGGGCAGAGCGCTGCATCCCGTGGCCCCAAGCCGCAGTATCCTCTTTCCAGCACACCTCCTTGGGAATCATGGCCGCATCTAGCCATGACGCATTTCTGAGGCCCCTTCCCACCTCCTGCATGTCAGGCAGCTTGGCTCCATCCCAGGGAAAGAGGAAGCCCAGGTTCGCCGTCCCTGTCCCAATCCTGCATCTCCCATAGCCGAGGCCCTTTGCCTTCTGGTTACAGGAGGCTGCAAGGCCTCTCCACCCAGCCTCTTCCATGGCAGCCCTGAAATGCATCTAAGTGCATCTAAGTGCAAAGTCCTGGGTCTTTGGCATTGCTCCTCGGGAGTGCTCACCATATCCCTGATGAGCTCTTATGGGACCTAGAAAGAGGTCCCATGGTTTCCTGGGTTCCAGCTGGTCCTGATGGTAGATCTAACGAGGCTTGGACTGAGGTCTCCAGAGATGGGAACCCAGGTCCCCAGGTCCTGGAGAATTTCCACTGGAGTGTGAAACAGTGACCTTCACTCCACCCCACTTCCCTGCGGTCCAAACTGCATGAGTGCAGGTCCCCTTGTCTTATCCTGAGTTGGGAAATTGGGAGCATTTCCCCAGCCATCAGGAGCTTGTGACTGAGACCTCTGGCCCGTTGGAGCATGTTCTCCTCTCTCGAGGCTCAGAATGCCATAAGGGCAATTTGTGCCCATGTTTCCTGGCAGCTGCCTGAGTTCTTCGGGGGATTGGTCCAAAATAGCTTCCTCCCATGCCTTGTCGGTGACCAACACTGCCCCAGCACACAGTGTCTGCACCTGTAGTTGTTCTGTGCGGACTATGCCAGGGTGAGACATACAGCCACGTCTGCTGTCTCGCATCGGAGCTGGGCGCCACCTCCGCCTCATGGCCCCAAGCTGCAGTGTCCCTTCTCCAGCACCCCTCCCTGGGTAGCTCAGCACTGTGCCCATCTGTTGCAGACGTTCCTACTGCCTGTTTCCTGCCTTCTGCTTGGCAGGCAGTCTGACACTGCCCCGAGTGTGACAAGAAACCCAACCATGCTCTCCCCAGTCTGACCCACATCAATGCATTCCCCTCCTCCGTGGCTGTCAGCAGCCTGGCACCGCCTTTCTACTTGCCTCCCACTACAACTGAACCCTGCCTCCCGCCAGTGCCCCTCCATGCAGCATCTCTGACTCCTCCCCATGTGGCTTAGTTTAGGGCTTCGGTATATTTCAGCGCCAGTCTCCAGGTTAGTGTCCACTGGGCTCCTGAATGTGGGGGAGTCTCCTGGTAAGCATGCAGATTTCTCCTTCTCTGAGGGAATTGTGGTGCTCCAAATGGCATGGTTTCCTTCTGCCTGGAAAGAGGAGTTCTCTGATTTGACTCATGTGTCCCCAGTCTCTATGACATGGGGGCCAGGTCACTGATACCGAAACCTGACAATCCAAACTAGGGTTAGGTTTAGGTTCTAGAGGTCCGGTAGCTCCAAACTGATGACAAAGAGCTGAGCTGGAGCTTTGTTTCCAATGTGAGGGAATGGGAGGTAAGAGATTTAAAAGGGATGTGTGATTCTGATGTGCTACTCAACAGCATGTGAGTGAAGGTTGCAAGCTTGGAGTTGGAAACTTTGGTGTCCAGGAGGTTGTTGTCCAGGTTACCAGCACACAGTCTCACTCGGCTGGTCAGTCTCATCGGACCAATTCCTGCCTTTGGAAGTTCAGCTTGAAGGTGGCTTGAAACACTAGGCCACATGGAAAATGATCTGGACGGGACACCTGGGTGTGTCATTGCAGACAAACCGAGGGAATTCCAAAGCGAATGATGAGCACATTTCTGAGACTGGAGTCTGATTCTTTGTAGGTGGCATCCAGCTGGGGTGGAAAGCAGACTCTGGCTGTTATGAGTCACCATGTCTGCAGGGGTGAGACTTGTAGAGTTGTCAGATCAGATAGCGGGGAGATGGTGAAGCCTTGGCAGTGGGCTCTGCTCCCTGATGTGCAGGCCGGCTTGCTCCAAGGACAGAGCTCTGCTACCTTGCCAGCCTCCTTCTGCATAAGTGATAGGAAAGTTGCTTCCTGTTTGGTTCTCAAGCTCTCAGCTGAGCAGGGGTTTTCATTGGAATCAGCTCACAGGAAGAATTATGGAGTCTTGCTCAGTGTACCCCTCACGTCCTCAGACTAGTTGCAGCCCTGGTGTCTGTGAATTTGCCAGTGGAGGCATTTCTTCCAGAGTCACACCCCTGAGAAACACTCCACAATCCTGTATTGTGTGTAAGAGGCCAGGTTTCATTTGGAACTGAAGTCTCAGCTCCTGCCCTTAGGTTCCAAGACCACACAGCAGACACCTGTCATTCAGGCTCTAGTTCCACATGGGCCCTGATGTGCAAGTCTGAGACCAAACCTTGGCGGCCAGCTTCTGCTGCTCCCACTGGTGCAGGTACTTTCCTGAAAACAGGACATCAAAGCTAGGTTTCTGTTTATGTCCCAGGAAGGACGGACAGGGGCCCCATTCTGCCCCACCACAGGAGGAGGATGCCGGATGTGAAGCACAGGTGGCTGGTGCAGGGAGGAGACATGGTTGTTTCCATGGGCCTTGGACTGAGCGAGCCTTGGACCCTGGCATGCTTTCCTGCTCAGATCTCTCAGAAGGTCACATCGGGAAAGGGGATGAATTGTGTGTGCTCTCCTGGCATTGAGGAAGGTGTCCGGTTTCAGGTATCATGTGCAAATGGATTCCCCTATGGCTCATTTCGCTGATGACATTCAGGATGCCATAAGAGGACCCATTGCTCATGGCATCCTGGTTGTGCAAGGGCTCTGCTCACCTTTTCCCCCAGGTCTCTGGGCTAGGCAATTGGAACGAGTCAGTGGTAAAACCCTCTGACTAAACCTCTGTTTATCTCTTGAGAACATGGACTGGAAACTGGGAAAACTGCTCTCGAAATAGAAATCCACCACACGAGAGTGGTGCTGAAGGGAGGTGGGGGATGGTGCTTGCTATGCACAAAGGGACCAGTTGGGACCCCACTAGGAAAGTGACACTTGAGCAAGACTAAAGAAGGTGAGTGATAACACATCAAGAGTATTCTAAATGGAAGGGAAATCGTGTGTAAAGGCCCCTGATCAGGAACAGCAGGCTGCCCAGGCTCAATCTCCATCTTTCACTGTCTTCTGGCCACAGAAGGCAGTTTAGGACAAGACCTCAGAGAGGTGTCAGTAGGGTGACAGAAAGCCAGTGCATGGCTGGGACCCCATGGGACCATGATTCATTGGGTCCTCCTGACTACAGTGTTGAGAACTGTTGACACAGGTTTGAGGAAAAGTGAGGGAGGTCGATGATGAGCTTTCCTAGGAACTCAGGCAAGAGATGGGCTCAGGCATGGACCAGACAGGTGGCGTTGGAAGGATTGGTTAGTCCTAGTGTGTGTATGATTTGAAGATGGAGCTCACAGGATTTGTGGATGGGTTAGATATTGGGAATGAGAGAAAATAGAAATCGAAGTAACTCCCAGGACTTGTTGGTTGTGCTGAGTGAGGGGAAAGAGGAGTCTTTGTGGGAGAGGAGTCCGTGTCCAGCATGCTGAGGAAGTTGCCTTTCATGGTGGATGTTCTGGTGTTCGTATCTGGGAGACAGTTTACATCTACTCCGTCAGGATCTTCTGAGCACAAGGCTCCCCCGCTTTGCTCAAATATCAAGAAAGACATTTGTCTTTTGGGAAAGAACTATTTCATTCCCCAGATTCAATAGCAGAAAGCAATCAAAGGGGAATTACGTCTCACGACATAGTCAAAGAATATGCATAGTGTTCTTCCTCTATTTTGGGGGAATGACTACAGAGGCGACATGCACCGCATCCTGTTCCTTTTGGGCACTGCTCTTTGAATTGTGTCTGTGACCATCTGCAGTGCTTGACCTCCATTTGTTTTGTGTATGTGTTAGGATGTTGTGTCCAGAGGCATAAGGAGAGGCAAGAAAAGGAACTTTTGGTGTCTGATCGTCCTTACTCATTTTTCTGTGGAAATGAATGGTCATTCCTTCTTCAGTTGACACCATTTCTGCTACGAATGATTTCCTAGGAGGAGTGTACTTTCAAATAGTGTACTTCATCCTGCATGCTTACCTTTTGTCTCCATGCTGCACAGAATATCCCATGACTTATGGATTATATCACTCCACCATGGCATTTTTGACCACCTTCCCCCCTGTGCCCCCTTCCCTGAACCTAGCAACCACCATCTGTTCTCAGGATGGAGGCGTTCAGTACTTTTTGATTCCATGTGGAATGCCCATTGGATGCTTTGGTGTTTGTCTTTCTGTGTCTGAATTACTTAGCATGATGCTCCCAGGGGCGATGTTTGTATGTCTAGTTCTAGTGAAGAATGCTGCAGTGAAAATGGGAGTGCATCTCTCTTTTGGAGGGGTTGTTTCTGTGATCTCCAAGGAAACACTCAGTAGAGTTGTTACTGGGTCATTTAGTAGTTGTGCTGTTTTTTCCCCCAGTCTCCATATTGTTTGTCAGAGTAGCTGCACCAATTGCCCTTTTGAACACAGTCTTGTTGACACCTAGTGTCTGTCTCTGGGTAGATTGCCGCTCCAATCGTTGTCTGATTGCAGTTTTGACTTACATTCCCTGACGATGAAACGTGATATTAAAAAAATTTTTCTGTGTCTCCTGGGCACCTGTGTGCCACCTTTGGAAAATATTTATCCACCTATTCTCCGCAGAGTTTATGTCGAGTTTTAGTTTTGATTGCCATGAGAGTTTTGTATATTTGAGATATTAGCCTTTGTGATATTTTTCTCATTGGGTTGCTCGCCTTTTAAATCTTTCATGGTTCCTTTTTCTGTGCAGAAATTTCAGTTTGATGCTGTTCCATTTCCTTATTTAGCTTATGTTATTTGGTTTTGGTTTCCAATGTAAAGACTCTTCGCCAAAACCAGTGTCAAGAAACTTAATACCTGTGTCATCGTCTAGGCAGTTTATGTATTCAGGTCTTTGGTTCATGTTATTCAATCCATTTAAAATTTTTGTGTGTTTTATGGAGGTGATCCAACCACATTGTTCTGCATTTAGTGCAGTTTTCCCATTGCCATTCACATAGGGGCAGTCTTTCCCCATTGTATATATTCTGCTGCTGTGTCACAAGTAAAGACCATACACGTGTCTTGCTCTGAGTTTTCTACTGTGTTCCCTTGACCTGTGCCTCTGTTTGTATGCCAGTATCATCCTGTTTTGTTGATTATACATTTGTAATCTCGTTGGGAATCTGGGAGTGTGGTGACTGCAGCTTTCTTTCTGCAGATTGCTTTTGATAGTTGGGGTCTTTCCTGATTCCACATGAATTTCAGGACTTCCTTCTATTTCTTTGAAAAACGCCATTGAGATTCTGTTAAGCATGCCATCATATGTGTAGTTTGTTCTTGGTATGGTGGACATGTGAACATTATTAACTCTTTCAGTCACTGAGCATGGTCTGTGCTTCCATTTGTTTGTGTCATCTTCTATTTCTTTGACCCATACATACAGATCCTGCAAACACGTTCTCCATTTCTCTTTCACAATTTGTTCAGTGTAACAAGTCTTTTTCATTCTTTGTTACTGTTATTTGTAGGTATTTTTTCTTCATGCAATTGAAAATGGCATTGCTTTCTTAGTTTCTCCTGTGAAAGTCTGTCTTTGGTATATGGAAATGCATGAAGCTGGGGTGCCTGGGGGGCTCCATCTGTGAATCATTTGTCCTTAGCTCAGTTCATGATTCTGGGATGCTGGGTAGGAGTCCCTCCTCAGGCTCCTCCTGCTCAAGGGGAAGCCTGCTTCTTGCTCTCCTTCTGCTGCTCCCCCTGCTGTGTTCATGTTTTCTCTTGGTGTCCCATAAATACCTAAATAAAAGCGTTACAAAAAAGGAATGCAACAATCTCAGTATATTGACTTTGTATTCTGCAGCTTTCCCAAATGTGTTAATTCTCACAGTTTTCTAGTGGAATCTTCAGGGATTTCAATACATATTGTCATGACATCTGCCAATAGTGACAGTTTTCCTTTTCTCTTTGGATTTCATATGTTTATTTCTTCTTTTTTTGGTCTAAAAAATTGCCTAATGCTTGCAATATCATGTTGTATTAAAATGGTTACAGTGGTATTTTTTTAAAGATTTTATTTATTTTATTTATTTTATTTTTTAAAAGATTTTATTTGAGAGAAACACAGCCAGAAAGGGAACACAAGCAGGGGGAATAAGAGAGGGAAAGGCAGCTTCCCGCCGAGCAGGGAGCCCGATGTGGGGCTCGATCCCGTGTCCCCGGGATCATGACCTGAACCGAAGGCAGTGGCTTAACCAACTAAGCCACCCTGGCGCTCCAGGAGTGCTCCTTTTTCTCTTCCTCGTGCTCTTAAGGGAATAGTTCTCAGTTTTTCATTCTCTAGTGTAATGCCAGCTGTGGGCTTTTCATGTAGGGGGTTTGTTTGGTTGAAATTTGTTAGTCAACTCTCAGATGGTTTACCTTCTTGATCCTCAAACTATATGGAATGTTGTCAAGTGTTCATTCTGCATCTATTGTACAATCCTAGGATTTTTGGTGGAGTGATCTCCTGACAACACTCTTCCCAGGGCTCTTTATTTAGAGCAGAGCGTTACATGTTTTTTTCAGGTGAAGCCGTATGAACAAAGAGTTTCCTTAGTGATTGATCATCAATCTTGAGTGGCAAGAGTGAAAATTGTGTTTTTGAGGGTCCTTGCAAAAACAGGACGTGCCTTGTGCCTTTGAGGGTCTCACACAACAAAACGGGATGTGCCAATTTCCTTGAGGGGTCCATACAATAAAGCAGGATATGCCTGTTATATCCTAATCTATAGAATGACTGATCACAGGCAGGCATGTCCTGAGCAACATATGGTTCCTGCAAATCCTTATCTCATTAGAATGTTTTATTTCTCCCTAGCATAGGGAGTTGACTGAATGGTCACACGAACAGGAGGTTGCAATGTCCCCGACATCTCCCCCATTTTTCTATTTTTATATAGATATATCAATCCTTCAAGGATTGAAGAGGTTATGACCGTTCCTGTCTTAGGCGTGCCCTCATCCATGTCTCTCTTACCCGTCATTGGCTCATATCTTCTTGGCAGACATGGCCTTTCTTAGGTTGAGAGAGTGGAGAGAGAATCTTACCTGTGATTCCCTAATCGGGCTCTCTTATACTTTTTCCACTGCGGGAGGGGAGGTTTGCAGATTCAGCCCATGCAAGTGCACCTTTATATGTCATAGTAATCATACCAAGGAACAGTTAATTTAGCAGGAAGTATCATATAAAGATGTTGTTTGACAATCATGAATTTGACATTAACATTTGGTAAGACACAAATGGTTAATATGCAGGCAGAAGAAGTTATAGAATAACCATCGTTCATTTTTAGATCAATATTAAGAGTCTTTTATGCTCAGCAGACAGATCAGCGATTTTATTGAGTCAGGTGCTGGCGGGGGTAGTGTCCAGTTTCTTCGGATTGTTGTTGTTGATTAAGACGTCTTGACAGTCAGGAGTGATGTAGAGGAATGCAGGCTGAGTTGGTGATGGCGATGGACGGTCTGACACGAGGCTGAGTTCGGTGATCCAGAATCCATAGGGCAGAGTCAGCATTCTGTGGGAAGACAGAAGCACTCCTCGCCCCCAGGTTAATAGTGCATCTGGTCTTTTTAGTTCATTTAGTCCCATGTTACTAATCCTTGTCTAGTTTGATGCAACTTTTAGTTAGTCCTGGAAAATTTTATTCATTTTAATATTGATCTTAAAGATACTGAATACCTGTTTTTGTCCTAAAAGTCTTTTATAGGAACTTCCTTTAAGATGAAACTCATTTTGCAAGACAGTAACAATTGTAAATGACAAAACTCAGAAAGACACTGTTAATTATTCAACTTCAGTGTTGACCACGATATGAATGATAAAGAAATTTTGTTATACTGTAACACACATTTTTATTTGTCAGGACACTGAGTAATGTATTTTTACTAGTACATTAAAATTTTAGGTAGGGCACATTATTTCCAGAATAGTAAGAGCACCCATTTAAATGTAACTCAAGGCTTATAACTTGATTAACAGTTGTTTCCAAATGATTTAGCAAACCAAATAAAAGGCCTAATAAGTTAAGAAGATTTCATTTACAATTTAAATTTTGGAAAGATGGTAACCTTTAGAGTTTTAAAACACAAGCCTAAATAGGATTATGGATGTTAAAGTGGTTATAAAGACAAATCATAGCAAGTGATTTCTCTAGGTGGGCAAAGAAAAGCAACTACTTTCATTTTCCAAACGGCCATCTCATTTAAGACAATATTGCCTTGTTATACTTTTATCAAAAATGCATTCCCATTCTTATCCTTTTTACTAATCTCCTACTTTTCCACATACAGAGTTGTTTCCCTTATTTCCATCAGTCTTAGCTACAGTAGCAGAATTTTGTACTCTATACAAACCTCAATCTCCACTGAATACTAAGGGGTAATGTATTGTAAATTGCTACACCAGAATCAGTTTTCCGTGCTGGACTGCATGTCCCAGGCTCTTGCTCATGCTGGGTGGAGATGCCGGGGCCTAGGGAACCTCTGGCCCAGGCTCTGAGAGCCACGCAGGTTGTCTAGATCCTGCCTGCCTCCAGGCCCCCAGGTGCAGCTTTTTGACAGTCAGTGGGCCTGTGTCTGCAGTGAAGCACCTGACAGTTCAGAGTTCTGCTGCCTCTCTGACCATAAGTGCACAATCTGGGACAGTGGGGTCACTGGGCTTCCCTCCTGTTGTGAACGGTGTTGCAGACAAAGGGTGGGGCACTCTAAGATGCTGTCCTGTTCGCATCCCTTGTGGGAACATTGGGGCGTCATAACTAAGGTCTATCCATATAAGCCCCGGACCAGGTTACCCCCGTGGGGGGTAATGACCGTTATGCCATATGTTGCCCCACGAGACTCAAGGTGCAGCCCATTCAGACTCCGTAGCTGAAGCAGTGGAGCTGTACACACACACTCACACACTCAGGCACTCTTCACATTCACACAGGTTGATTCCTTTGATAGAGTATTTAGCTGTCCTTTGTAAATTTTCATAACAGGGAAAGTGGACTTAAACCCTGCACAGCAGTTTTTGTATTGAGCAGTTGAAAGGCTGGGGTTTGAGCTGCACCAGTCTGGGGCAGCTGTATAATGGAAACAGCACATTGACAAGTGAGACTCCCCGTGAGTGTCCTCCGCATGAGCGCCCTCAGAGCCCCTCCTTGGCAGTAAAGATGTTTTACCAGCGCCCTTGAAGGTGGTGGTATTTGGCCTCAAAATCCTTGAGCTCTTTAGGCTCTTTGGGTGGCTCATATGAGGACAGGGAAATAAGCATAAAAGAATGCAAGTGGGGAGATTCGAAGATGGCGGAAGGCCAGGTGACCGCATTTCGGGGAGTTCCCTGAAGAGAGCTGAATTCCAGCAAAAAAACCACTACAAGACCACCGTGAACACCCATGAAACCAGCCTGAAATGTGATATTTCCTACTTCTGGACCGCCACGAGAGACAAAGAACATCGGCAAAAAGGTAGAAACAAATTGGAGGGTCTGGAGGCTTGCCCCCAGAGACAGGGGAGTGGAGGAGGAAGCCCGCAGAGCTGAACCACTGAAAACAAATACCCGAAAATGAAAGTGCTCTGTGAGTGAGGAATAACAGCACATTACGGCCTGAATCGGGGCTAGAAAGAAGCTAAACACAGCGGAGCCCGGGGCAAGGCAAGGAGACTTTTAAAAATCTTTTATTTTCTTTCTTTTCCCGCTGCCCGGACTCCCTCCCCCCCGCCGGCGCCGGCCCCGGCGGGCGCGCAGCCGCCCAGGCCTCCGCCCCGGCGGGCCCCGGCCCCCGGCCCCAGCGTGCGCCCAGCCGCCCAGGCCTGCCTCCGCCTGAGCCGCCACAGCTGCCAAGAAAGCAGCGGGAGTGGATTCTATCCTGCCCTTCTCTCCCGTTTCTCTCCACACCGTGGGCCACGTGCAGACCCCCCCCCAGGGGAAAACATTTTTTACAGACTTTCGTGGGACCGGAGAGGCCCCAGGTCCCTGGGGGCAGACAAAGTCATGCGATCCAAAAGGAGTTGTGGCTTAGAGGTGCGGGAGTGAAACGACAAGCGGGGACGGGGGCAGAAATCAATACAACATCTGCACTAGCCCGGCTGTGACAGACTGCCAACTGGGAGGCTGGAAAGAGCCCCTCCCTGTGTAGAGGCTCCCTCTGGGAGGGAGGTCTGGGCACAGACATCCTGCTCCGACTTGACTTCC
>PITA01018296.1:0-40844 GCA_004023965.1 Spilogale gracilis
TCAGAAAGGATGAATACCCACCTTTTGTAGCAACATGGAATGGACTGGAAGAGATTATGCTGAGTGAAATAAGCCAAGAAGAGAAAGTCAAGTATCGCATGGTCTCACTTACTTGCGGTGCATGAGGGGCAAACTGGAGGACAGTGGCAGAAGGAAAGCAAATGGGAACTAGGGTAATCCAGGGAGGGAAACCAAACAACAGAGATTTTGAACACAGAAACAAACTGAGGGACTTGGAGGGAGGGGGGTGGAGGGATGGGAGAGCCTGGTGGTGGGTACTGGGGACACCTAAAGCGGGGAGCACTGGGTGTGGGGAATGGGGAATGAATCTTGAAACACTGGGGAAAAAAATTTAGTAACAATAAAAAAATAAATAAAAAATAAAAAATATGATGTGACATGGTAAAAGGAAACACAAGGTACTTTAATTAGAGTCCCAAGAAGAGGCCCTGAACAATCGGGATTGGAGAGAGGGGAGAAAAATACTTCTAAGAGGAGATGACATAAGCTATTTATTTTATATTTGAATTGCATATGGACTTTAAGAATTTCAGGTTTATGGTTCAAGATGGCAGATTGGACATGCTCTCAGACAAGACCCACTGAACAGCTAACAAAGATATACAAAATAGAGTACATAAATCCCTGGCAGTACTGACAAATAGACAAAAAAAAGTGGGTGCAATCCACACACAAATCTCTGAAGGGTGGAAAGAAAAGGGAATCACTGAGGCATAGCTAGAGCACAAGAGGTCAGTGAGAGACATACATAGAAGACTGCAGTGAGTGTGTGACACAGTGTAACCTGGTGGGTCCCTTGAAAGTCCTTGGGAGAGGAGAGTGCAGGCCTGGGGAGCCAGAAAGGGGTATGGGATGGCCATCATGAAGGAATGAAGGCTAGCCCGGGGAAGACCCAGAGTCTGCAGGCTGGGGATGGGAACAAGGAAGAGTTCAGGGCAAATCCACAAGCCCATCTTCAGCTGAAGAACACAAAGAAAGATGCCCCATCTAGAAAGAAGCTATGCGGCACTGTCCCAACCCCAATGGACACTCACTCCCTTTCTCCGTGGAAATTGTGAGAGCTCAAGCAAACTACTCTACTCCTTGCCATGCACCACAAGGACCAGCCTGCCATCCAAGAGAACCTGCTCATCTACACAGAGCTCTCTGCCAGCCCTCCCACCTGGAGGAAAGGCCTTTGGATAAGTTGGCCTGGATCACTAAGGAAAACCATGTCAGTCAGCTGCCTCTGGTGTCAGGCAAGAAAGTCACAAATAAAAGTAAGTCAACTGGGTCAACATTCGAGGAAAACTGATAAGAAAGAGAAATCCCAACCCTGAAAAAAATGCAGGCAGTGGATCCTGGATGCAACAGAAATAGGGAAGAAAGAGAAGAGAATTTTCAAGATACATTTTGATGGAAACCCAAGTTACTGTCATCATGAGAAAGATGCAATCAAGGGTCCTTGAAAATGTGAACTATGTTCATTGACACACACAAAATTCAGCAGTGGGGCCAGATAGTAAGTTGATCATGGCTACAGACCAAAGGAGTCCTCTGGGTGATGAAGTCAAGGAGATCCCATTGCACAGGTACCTGAATATGAGAAGGAGGGTAATATGAGAAAATTGCAAGTGAAACTAAATGGAGAACAAGTTCAGAAGGCTCAGAATTCCTTTAGTAGGAGTTTCAGATATGGAGATATTAGTGAAAACCATGGGTTGGTGCAGATATCAAAGAAAAAAGCAGACTTTTAGGAGGGGAAGATGGTAGAAGGCCAGGTGACCGCATTTCGGGGAGTCCCCTGAAGTGAGCCCAATTCCTGCAAAAAATACTACAGGAACACTATGAGCACCCATGAAATCAGCCTGAAATGTGATATTTCGCGCTTCTGGATCACCACGGGAGACAAGGACCATCGGCAAAAAGATAGAAACAAGTGAGAGCGACCAGAGGTTTACCCCCAGAGACAAGGGGCTGGGGGGAGGAAGCCCGCAGAGCTGAACCATTGAAAGCAAATACCCTAGCACGAAAGTGCTCTGTGTTTGGGGAATAACAGCAGATTATGAGGCAGAACCGGGAACGCAGCAGAGCCGGCGGCATGGAGTCTTTTTTTCCTCCGCCACAGCGGGGAGACAGGGATCCACAGGGAGAGAGAGTGCCCCGCGGCTTGAGGGAATTCGGAGGGACCAGTGGTGCGGAGTCTATCTTTCCACTGCTTAAGCCAGAGAAGCAGGGTTTCGCAGAGAAAAAGAGTGCCCTGTGTGGCACAAAGGAACTCAGCGAAACTAGCGGCATGGAGTCTATTTTTCTGCTGCTCTCTTTCTTTTTTTTTTTTTTTCTTTTTTCCCCTTCCTCCGCTTCTTTTCTCTCCTGCTTCTCCCCACCCCATGGGCCAGGCACGGGCCCCCCAGGGAAGGTGATTTTGAAGACTTGCCCAGGACCTGGGGGGCCGCGGGTCCCGGGGCACAGACAAGGTCGTGCAACCCAAAACCAGTTGCGGTTTTGAGGTGCGGGAGTGAAGCGACAGCGGGGACTTGGGCAGAAATCAATCCAACATATGCGCCTGCCCGGCAGTGACAGGCTGCCAACCGGGAGGCGGGAAAGAGCCTTTCTGCGTGTAGAGGCTTTCTCTGTGAAGGAGGTCTGGGCACAGACATCTTGCTCCGACCTGACTTCCTCAGCAGTTGAAAAAGGCCATAAAAGAACAACCCTCCCCCACCAGAGAACTGTACCCTGACAACCTGGTTACCATGGAGACCAGTCTCTAGCAAGGGGGTGGAGAGACGCAGCCCAGGTAGAAGGGACTGAAAACAGTGCGGCAGGCCCCACCCCCAGAAGGCAAGCCAGAAGCACAGGAGGAAAACACTCAAACTGTAAAACCCCAGCATCGGGGGTAAAGACAATTTATTAAACTCCTGGTACTGATTACAAGTACCAAAAACCCTACACTTTATTGATACAGTTTTCCACCTTATTTGCTTTTTTAACTTTTTTCTATTTTTACTTTTAAAGCTTCCATTTTAAACTTAAAAATTCATTCTCGGGATGCCTGGGTGGCTCAGGTGGTTAAGCGACTGCCTTCGGCTCAGGTCATGATCCTGGAGACCCAGGATCGAGTCCCACATCGTGCTCCCTGCTCAGCGGGGAGCCTGCTTCTCCCTCTCTCACTCTCCCTGCTTGTGTTCCCTCTCTGGCTGTGTTTCTCTCGTCAAATAAATAAAATGTTTAAATAAATAAATAAACAAACAAATAAATAAATAAATAAATAAATAAATAAATATGCATTCTCACGGTTTTTCTTCTTTTAATTTTTAACCAACTTTTTATCACAACGTGATACTCAATACAACATTCCATAACATTTTTTTTAACCTTGAAATTTTTTCAAACACATTCCTGTATTTTCTGTTGTTGTTGTTGTTGCCTCTTGTTTCCCTGTTTGTTTTATCTGTTTTTCCCTTTCTTCTCTCTTCTTTCCTTTATTTTCTCTTTTACATATACATATAGTTATAAGTTTCAAGGTAATCCTATATCCCTATTCAATACTACCCCTATATACAACCAGTTCTAATCTCCCTATATCTTTAGAAAGTGGGCTCCTCCAACAATAATAACAAGACAAACTCGGGAGCATCTGAAACACATTCCTCGCCCACAAGGAGTGTCTGCCGTCACCTTCACACTCTAGTCTGTCAGTGTTTCTGTGTAATTGTTTTTGCTTTTGTATCATATAAATACTGGTCTTGGGGGTCATCCAGGTTGGACTTTGCTTTTTGATCTCTTCATTTACCCTTGATAGCCCTTTTCTTTACCCTATAATAGTTTTGTACCATATAAATCCCACCACTGGTCAGCACACTGGCAGGGGTTTCTTTTCTTGCTTCCTTTCTTCCGTTTTCTTTTTTCTTTCTCCTTCCTTTTCGGCGGTGAATTCTGGTTGCTCCAAAACCTTCCAGCGACCAATCCACCTAGATAGTGGCTGATATATTTAGCTATACACTCCCTCAACCACTCCTCACCACAATGACTCAGAGGAGGAACATCCAACAGAAGAAGAACCCTGAGACTGCAACCCCGGTCACAGAATTACTGGAAATAAACATAAACAATATGACAGAAATGGAATTCAGGGCAGCAATTGTCCAAGCAATAGCTAATTTGGAAAAGAACATTAGTCTCAAAGTGGAAGCCATAAAAACAGAAGTGAAAGCTGAGGTTAGAAAGGCTATCGATGAGATGCAATCTAATTTAAATATGCTAACAGCCAGAGTAAGTGAAGCTGAAGATCGTATCAGTGATATAGAAGACAGATAGATTAAGAAGGAGGAGCAAGAGAAGTCTTGGAGCAAACAGTTAAAATCCCATGAAAACAGAATAAGGGAAATAAATGATGTCATGAAACACTCCAATATCAGAATTATTGGAATCCCCGAAGGCGTTGAGAGAGAGAGAAGCCTAGAAAATATTGTTGAAGAAATCATGGATGAAAATTTCCCAAATCTGAGGAATGAAACAAATGTTCATGTCCTAGAAGCAGAGAGGACACCCCCCCCCCCAAAATCAATGAGACCAGAAAAACCTCCAGGCACAAAATTGTGAAATTCGTGAATCATAAAGCCAAAGAATATGTCTTAAGGGCAGCTAGGGGAAAGCGATCCCTTACCTATAGAGGGAGGACCATCAGAATAACGTCAGACCTTTCCAAAGAAACCTGCCAAGCCAGAAAGGGCTAGCAAGACATATTCCAGAAATTACATGACAAAAATATGCAACCAAGGATAATGTATC
This sequence comes from Spilogale gracilis, assembly GCA_004023965.1. Taxonomy (NCBI): domain Eukaryota; kingdom Metazoa; phylum Chordata; class Mammalia; order Carnivora; family Mephitidae; genus Spilogale; species Spilogale gracilis. The sequence goes on from PITA01018296.1 coordinate 4,792, forward strand.
CAGTAAGGTTGACTTTCAGAATGGAAGGAGAAATAAAAAGCTTCCAGGACCGCCAAAATCTAAAAGATTATGCAACCACCAAGCCAGCACTACAAGAAATACTAAGAGAGGTTCTATAAAGGACATACAAACCCAAGAATGACACAGAACAGAAATTTATAGAGGTAATCTATAGAAACATGAACTCCATAGGCAACATGATGTCAATACAAATGTATCTATCAATAATCATTCTCAATGTGAAAGGCCTAAATGCTCCAATAAAAAAACAAAGGGTTGCAGACTGGATAAAACGACAGGACCCATCCATATGCTGTTTACAAGAGACTCATCTTGAATCTAAAGACACTTCCAGATTGAAAGTGAGGGGATGGAGGACCATCTTTCATGCCAATGGACCCCAAAAGAAAGCCAGGGTAGCAATTCTCATATCAGACAAATTGGATTTTAATCTAAAGACTGTAGTCATAGACACAGAAGGACACTACATCATTCTTAAAGGATCTATACATCAAGAAGATCTAACAATCGTAAATATTTACTCTAATTACTCTAATCCCCAAACCAGACAAAGACCCCATCAATAAGGAGAACTTCAGACCAATATCGCTGATGAATACAGATACCAAGATTCTCAACAATACAGATACCAAGACTCCCAACATGGGAGCAGCCAACTACATAAGCCAACTGTTAAACAAAATAAAGAATCATATTAATACGAATACATTAATTGTAGGCGATCTTAACATACCACTCACAGTAATGGACAGATCATCTAAACAGAAAATCAACAAAGAATCAAGAGCCTTGAATGACACATTGGACCAGATGGATCTCATAGATATATTCAGAACATTCCACCCTAAAACAGCAGAATACTCATTCTTCTCGAGTGCACATGGAACTTTCTCCAGAATAAACTACATACAAGGTCACAAATCAGGGCTCAACCAATACCAGAAGATTGAGATTATTCCCTGCATATTCTCTGACCACAATGCCGTGAAACTGTAACTCAACCACCATAAATGTTCAGAAGAAAATCAAACACATGGAAGCTAAAGAATATCCTGCTCAAGAATCTGTGGATCAACAAGAAATCAAAGAAGAACTGAAACACTTCATGAAAACCAATGAGATTGAAGATACATTGATCCAAAACCTATGGAATACACCAAAGGCAGTCCTAAGGCGGAAATTCATAGCCATCCAAGCCTCACTCAAAAAAATTGAAAAATCCCAAATGCACCAACTCTCATTACACCTTAAAGAACTGGAAAATCAACAAAAAATTAAACCAACCCCTCACACAAGACGGGAAATAATAAGGATTAGAGCAGAGATGAATGAATCAGAAACTAGAGATACAGTAGAACGCATCAAAGAAACTAGAAGCTGGTTCTTTGAAAGAATCAGTAAGATCGATAAACCATTGGCCAAACTAATCCAAAAGAAAAGGGAGAAGACCAAAATTAATAAAATTATGAATGAAACGGGAGAAATCACGACTAACACCAAGGAAATAGAAACAATCATCAGAAATTACTATCAACAATTATATGCCAATATGTTTAACAACCTAGAAGAGGTGGATACATTCCTAGAAAACTATAAACTACCAAGACTGAAATAGGAAGACATTGACAATTTGAATAGACCTATATCTAGTAACAAGATTGAAGCAGTGATCAAAAGCCTCCCCAAAAACAAGAGTCCAGGACCAGAAGGATTCCCTGGGGAATTCTACCAAACATTCAAAGAAGAAATAACACCTATTCTCCCGAAGCTCTTTCAAAAAATAGAAACGGAAGGAAAACTTCCAAACTCTTTCTATTAAGCCAGCATTACTCTAATCCCCAAACCAGACAAAGACCCCATCAATAAGGAGAACTTCAGACCAATATCGCTGATGAATACAGATACCAAGATTCTCAACAAGATCCTTGCCAACAGAATCCAACAATACATTAAAAAGATTATCCACCATGACCAGGTGGGTTTTATCCCAGGGATGCAAGGGTGGTTCAACACTCGCAAAACAATCAACGTGATAGAACAAATCAATAAGAGAAGAAAGAAGAACCACATGGTACTCTCAATTGATGCAGAAAAGGCATTTGACAAAATACAACATCGGTTCCTGATCAAAACTCTTCAAAGTATAGGGATAGAGGGAACATTCCTCAACCTCATAAAATCTATCTATGAAAAACCCACAGCGAATATTTTTCTCAAGAGGGAAAAACTGACAGCCTTTCCTCTGAGATCAGGAACAAGACAAGGATGCCCACTCTCACCACTACTGTTCAACATAGTGTTAGAAGTCCTAGCAACAGCAATCAGGCAACAGAAAGAAATAAAAGGTATCCAGCTTGGCAAAGAGGAAGTAAACTCTCTCTCTTTGCAGATGACATGATACTATGTGGAAAACCCAAAAGACTCTACCCCCAAACTACTAGAACTCATACAACAATTCCGTAATGTGGCAGGATACAAAATCAAAGCACAGACATCAGTTGCATTCTTATACACTAACAATGAAAAAATAGGGAAATCAGAGAATCAATTCCGTTTACTATAGCACCAAAAACTATAAGATACTTAGGAATAAGCCTAACCAAAGAAGTCAAGGATCTGTACTCGAGGAACTACAGAACACTCATGAAAGAAATTGAAGAAGACACAAAAAGATGGAAGACCATTCCACGCTCATGGATCGGAAGAATAAACATTGTCAAAATGTCTATAGTGCCCACAGCAATCTATACTTTCAATGCCATTCTGATCAAAATTCCACCAACATTCTTCAAAGTGTTGGAACAAACAATCCTAAAATTTATATGGAACCAAAAAAGGCCCCAAATCGCTAAGGAATTGCTGAAGAAGTAAAGCAAAGCTGGGGGCATCTCATTACCTGACCTCAGGCTTTGTTACAAAGCTGTGATTACCAAGACAGCATGGTACTGGCACAAAAACAGAGAAATAGACCAATGGAACAGAGTAGAGAGTCCAGATATGGACCCACAAATCTATGGGAAAATCATCTTTGACAAAGCAGGAAAAAATACCCAGTGGAAAAAAGACAGTCTCTTCAATAAATGGTGCTGAGAAAATTGGACAGCTATATATAGAAGAATGAAACTAGACCATTCTCTTACACCACACACAAAGGCAAACTCAAAATGGATGAAAGACCTCAACGTGAGGCAGGAATCCATCAAAATCCTGGAAGAGAACATAGGCAATAACCTCTTTGACATCGGCCACAGCAACTTCTTTCAAGACACGTCTCCAAAAGCAAAGGAGACAAAAGCGAAAATGAACTTCCGGGACTTCATCAAAATAAAAGGCTTCTGTACAGCAAAGGAAACAGTCAACAAAACAAAGAGGCAACCCACAGAATGGGAGAAGATATTTGCAAATGACACTACAGACAAAGGGCTGGTATTCAAGATCTATAAAGAACTACTCAAACTCAACATCCAAAAAGAAGATGAACACATCAAAAAATGGGCAAGAGACATGAGGAGGCACTTCTCCATAGAAGATATACAAATGGCTAACAGACACGTGAAAAAATGCTCATCGCCACTAGCTATCAGGGAAATTCAAATCAAAACCACACTGAGATACCACCTTATACCAGTCAGAATGGCCAAAATTAACAAGTCAGGAAACAAGTATTGGAGAAGCTGTGGAGAAAGGGGAACTCTCTTACACTGTTGGTGGGAATGCAAGATGGTGTAGCCACTTTGGAAAACAGTGTGGAGATTCCTTAAAAAATTAAAAATAGAGCTACCTTATGACCCTGCAATTGCACTACTGGGCATTTACCCCAAAGATACAGATGTAGTAAAAAGAAGGGCCATATGTACCTCAATGTTCATTGCAGCAATGGCCACAATCGCCAAACTGTGAAAAGAGCCAAGGTGCCCATAAACAGATGAATGGATAAAGAAGAAGTGGTACATATACACAATGGAATATTATGCCTCCATCAGAAAGGATGAATATCCAACTTTTGTAGCAACATGAACTGGATTGGAAGAGATTATGCTGAGTGAAATAAGCCAAGTAGAGAAAGTCAAGTATCACATGGTTTCACTTACTTGCGGTGCATAAGGGGTAACCTAGAGGACAGTGGGAGAAGGAAAGTAAATGGTAAGTAGGGTAATCCAGGGAGAGAAATGAAACAACAGAGACTTTGGACACAGAAACAAACCGAGGGACTTGGGGGGAGGGGGTGGAGGGATGGGAGAGCCTGGTGGTGGGTACTGAGAGCCCCTATTGCATGAAGCACTGGGTGTGGGGAATGGGGAATGAATCTTGGAACACTGGGAAAAAAATTTAAGTAACAATAAAAAGAAATAAAATTAATTTTTAAAAAAGCAGAAAAAAAACATATTTGTTCTCCTTAAATACAGATTTGACTCTTCAGAGGTTGAAAGGATCTTTGAGTATGAAGCATGACTGATGTAAATAAAGCAAATAAACAAAAACGAAAACCCACTCTCAGTCATGATCTGGTAAAATTTCAGCAAGATAATTCTAAAAGATGCCAGGGGATTTGGCAGTAAATGTGCCTATAAAGGACAAAGGATCAGACCGCACTCAGATTTTGTATCAAGAATTGTTGACTCCAGATGACACAGAAGAGTGTCTCTGAAGTTATGAAGGAACGTGTTTTCAAATCTAGAACTTTATAAGCCATGTGAAACTAATTTAAGAATTTCCAGGACTGGGAGTGGGGGGGACTCCAAAAGATTATGTAACAGGCAAAGAATGACTTCCCCCAAAGGTATCACATCCTTATTCCAGAAACCTATGAGTATTTTACCTTACATGGAATTGCAGATACGAACAAATTAAGGACCCTGCCATGGGTCATTACAAGTAGGAAACCTTTTCCTTTGCAGTCAGGAGGAAGATGTGGCCACACAAGGATGGTCAGACAAATGCCAAATTGCTGGCTTTGAAGACAGAAGAATGGGGCCAGGAGCCAAAGGATGCAAGAGACCTCTAGAAGCCAGAAAGGCAAGGAAACAAATTGTTCCTGAGTGTCTCCAGAAAGGAATTGAGCTCTGCCCATATTTTGATTTTAGCCTAGGAAGACCTAGGTCAGGCATCTAACCTACAAAAGTGTTAAGATAATAAACATGTATTGTTTTGAGCCACAAAGTTTATAGTGATACATTACAGCAGCAATAAGAAACTGTACAGTTACCTCCCACACTCCTTTTCTGAAAGCAATTACAGGGAATATACTCTAGCTAAATGAAAAAGGAAGCTAAGAAAGAGAAATAAATATGATGCAAAAATTAGTGGAACTAATTCAGAAGTTGACACTGAATATTAAATGAGTTTCAGGTATTCAACACAGGGATTTAACAATTATATACATTACAAGATGCTCACCAAGATAAGTGCAGTTACTGTCACCATAGAGTTGTCACTGTATTATGGACTATATTCCCTATGCTGTACTTTTCATCCTCCTGAGTTACCTTTTTTTTTTTAAGATTTTATTTATTTGACAGAAAGAAACACAGCTAGAGGGGGAACACAAGCAGGGGGAGTGAGAGAGGGAGAAGCAGGCTTCCCGCAGAGCAGGGAGCCTGATGCAGGGCTCAATCCAGGGACTCCAGATCACAACCTGAGCCAAAGGCAGATGCTTAACGACTGAGCCACCCAGGTGCCCCCTGAGTTACCCTTTTTTTTTTTTTAAGATTTTATTTATTTATTTGGCAGAGAGAGAGATCACAAGTAGGCAGAGAGGCAGGCAGAGAGAGAGGAGGAAGCAGGTTTCCCGCTGAGAGGAGAGCCGGATGCGAGCCTTGATCCCAGGACCCTGAGATCATGACCTGAGCTGACGGCAGAGGCTTTAACCCATTGAGCCACCCAGGCGCCCCTGAGTTACCTTTTTTTAACTGGAAGTTTATACCTCTCAATTCCTTCACCTGTTTCACCCATCCACCCTGATCCCCTCCCCTCTGGCATTCACTAGTTTGTATGTAAAATCATACATACTGTCAAAACGGAATGAGGAAAAGGGGATGATTGTAAGATTAGGGGACTGAACCACTGCAAAGATGATGCTGGCATTTCCTGAGTGGCAGGGAGACTGGAGGGGAGCCGTCGGAGGGGCATGGAGGGGTGGGGCCCAAGACCATGGGTTTCCTGGGGACATTTCAAGTCAGAGATGTCCGTTAGATATCCAGGCAGAGATATCAGACAAAACTGGATGCAAGAGTCTAGGATCAGCAGAGAAGGCCACTTACTTGAAATATTAAAAATAAAGAACTAAAAATATTAGCACAAAAGATGGAGAGTGAAAAAGGATTCTGGAAGTGGAAGCAATGACCTAAATCTTTCATTGCAGGAATCAAAAAATACTATTTAAATCTGAGAGATTAAATAATACCATACAAACATGTGAATTAGTGTCACAGCAGTTACTGGCTTGAAATGAAAAACAGTCAAAAAGGACTTGTTTATGGTAAGGGAAATGAGCCAGTCACAAAAGGACAAACATTGCATGACTCCCCCTACCTAGAGGAGACAAATGGTTAGAGTCAGGAAGTAGAGGGCTGTTTCTGGAGCCCAGGTAGACACAGTTGGGGGGAGGGGGGAGATGGGACAGAGCTTCCTTTAGAGAAGAGGAAAAATTTCGTAGAAACACAAGGGGGTGATGGGTGCACAACACTATGAGTATTAATGCCACTGAACTGTACACTTAAAAAGGATTACAATGGCAAATTTTACATTATGGGTATTTTACCACAATAATTTTTTCTTTTTAATTTTTATAAACTCACAGAGTAATCGCATGCACAAAAAGGAAATAGTTACCTCATGCGATGGGAGACAAGGAGACGGGGAAGAAGGGAAATGTCTGCTTTGTATTTTGTACTTTTCTGTACTGTTCGCACTCCTTAACCATATGCACACATTAGTTTCATATTTAAAAATAAAATATTTTAAAAGAATGAGTATGCAAAGAGAGAATTTCAATCCATGTTTCTGCTTGGCTTGCAACTCAATTTCTCAAAACATTCTCTTATAGAAGCTGATTTCCAAGAAGCCTTCAAAGCCCCTTTTTATTACTATTATTACTAGAAGCCATTCCCTTGGAAGCAGACACTTGTGATTTTCCGATGGAGCTCACTATTCAAAGCCTCAGAGAGTAAGTGCACTTGAAACCCCACTCAGCACAGCCGCCCCCTTTGAACGGCCATGTTGTCCACGGCCCCTCGCATATCCAGTTGGCGTCCAGTCCGACATATCCATCAGCGGCCAGGATTTACTGAGTTGCCGATGGGGGTGGCCAGAACCTGCTGGAGCATGCCTATGACAGAAAGCCTTCCCACCAGCAAAGCAGGTCACAGGAGAATCCCAGACTGCCAGTGCTCATCACCCAGGCTGCAATCAGCAGACTCTGTGATGCCAATGCAAAAGCCTCAGATAAAGCCTTCTCATCTTACAGAACTTACCAGAAATGTTAGATTCCAAGCAGAGGATTCCAGCATGTCAGGGTTAGAAGAGACTTCAGAAATCATACTGTAAAACCATCCTTTTATCCAGGAGGAAATGAGAACTAAAGATGTACAGCCACACACATGAGTTAGAGGCAGTACCCAGGCCCAGAAGCAGGTATGGCCACGCTCTCGATAAGTCTGAAAGGGTCTCCCACAATGACGGGTCTTGTCCTGTGGCGTTAGGTTGAAAAACAGATAGTGGTTAAGGGAGTAGAAAGGAGGGAGAAAGCAGGGAAGGAATATAGACACAGAGGTGAAGGTACCTCAGAAGAGAGTAATAAATAGCATGAGTAAGCCAGACTCCTCTGGACTGTGAAGCCACTCGGTTGACGCACGGTGTCTCTGTTGATTGATTTATTCATTGTGCCAGCTCTTGTTCAACATGCTATGGATGCGGACATGGCCCTGCCCTCAAGAGAGAGGCCAACAGGATAGACGGTTACCATGGCTGCTAACAGAGACAGTTGCCATACGGCGTGAGGAGCACGGGATTGAGTAGAAGTTCCTAAACTTTTCCCATCATAAGAATTTGTCATTCCCCCACCCCTCCTCCAGTAATTCTTATCGTCAGTAGTCTAGCTTTGGAACCATTCAGAGCTGGATTCCAATTCTGATTCAAAGCAATGATGTGACCTGCCTGATGAAATTACCTATTGGGGCAATGACCTCTCACCTACTTCCAAGTCCCTAAGACTGCCTTTCCCTACTGTCAAGATACAGTCACTTTATATTATTGTGCAGGTTGTGTACTGCACAAAGACACCAGTCAAGAGACTGATGCCACCTGGTACTAATTCCTCCACCCATAGGAAGGGACCCCATTCTTTTCATCCAAATACTTTAAACTTTGCTTCTGATTGAAGTGACTTGAGTAATTATTCAGCACAGACAAGTCACTTCTTTTCTAATTTGTATTAAGGCCCCATATAGACTAGCAGGATCCTGAAAATGGTACTGGTACCTTCTACCACTCCCAAAATTCCCCACAGCCGATACCATCTTCCTCACTTCAGTGCCTGTACCAGTCTGACATATGAGCCAGTTCCTGTCTGAGTCCTCCCCAGTTAACTCGGCCCTGCAATAAGGGGTGTGGCACCCCAAAGCCTGCCTGCTCCGTGCCCAGAATGAAATGTAACGTAGCTTGTGATGGACAATATGAGTTCTGGAGCCAGACCTGAGTTCACTTCGCAACCTCACTCTTTAGAGTGTGATCTGAACAAATGGTGTATTATCTATCTAATGCAGATTGAAAAGTTTTCTATACCTAACTCTGCTCTAAGGGTTAAACAAGCTAATGCATGCAATAGTCCTTAGCACAGAGCTGAGGACATGGTAAGTTGTTTCCTATGAGTGATCTCATATGATTTCAACTTCACCATGACATCTTTGGATAGCTATTATTATCATCCCTGTCTCAAAGATGAAGACAATGAGTGTTGGGGGAGGGGGAAGTTGTACAGAGCCGAGGTCCAAATCCAACTCTGTCTAATCCATGCTTTTTCAACTTTTGCCACTAGATCTACACATCAACTTTTCTTTGTTTTCCACCTTTGAGGACATGAAAAGATAAGATTTCATCCTCAATTTATAAAAGGGCCTACATTAGGCCTTGCGAACACAGGTATAATGGCAACTAGCTTTTTGATTTTGAAGGCCAACTCAGATGGGTTAGTAATTACTGCTCAGAAGACCGTGCCAGGAAGGATTGCAAGAGCAAGTCAGAGTTCATCCAGTATCATGATTAATGATGTCATTCACAGGAATGGGGTCCAGGAATGATGGCAGGCTCTATGGAGCACACCCCACTCCCTTTCAGATTTCAATGTCTGCCCAAAGTCAAGCACACTTGATAAAAAGGGAGGTCCAATGGTACTAAATAAAGCTGTTAAAGACCATTAGCACCTTATTAAGACCTTTTCCCAGATGCATCCAGAAACAGCCAAAGAATACAGAATGGAGGAACACTTTGGGGAAAGGGTATAGAGCTGTCTGAAGCATTTAATATAATGTGCACAAACTCAGTTCTGTCTACTCCCAGACTTCTTGGCTTCATCTCTCTGAACATCCGAATATCTGGGGAGGTAAAAGAAAGGTCACTGTGGAATTCTGAAATCTCCTCGTGAGGTCTAGTAGAAACTTATGTGTGACGTAGGGCAATTAGGTTCTTCCAATCTCAGCTGTTTCATCTGCAAAAGGGAGATAATTATCTCTAACTCTCCTTGGTTTTACAACAAGATAAATTACCTTAAAAAGCTGCAGAGAACTGCACCCAAAGTCAATGCTTGAAAACTTTCATTCTCCTTCCCTTTCTCCCTGGACAGGAGCATTGTGGCATGGTAAATCAGGGCTGTTGAGATATGATTTGCACACAGTAAAATTCACTTACTTCCGATGGACAGTTTCTTGAACAGCCACAAAACTACTGCCTCAGTAAGATATAAAATGCTACCATCACCCTGAAAGTTCCTTCCTGCCCCTTTCCAATCAGTCCCTTGACCAGACCTCTAGCCCCTGATGAACACTGATCTTCATTCTGTCCTTACAGTGTTGCTTTTTATTGTGACCTATTTTAAAAGCATAAATCCAAATAGCAAATGATTCTCTTGAGTTTTTCTTTTATATTGCACTCAAAAATAGCTCAGCTCTGACAGCTCAGCTCTCTTTTCCAGGAAAATTCTTCATTAAGTAAATGAATTCAATGTACATACTGAACACACTCTGCTTGGTATTCCTTCTATTTATAGCCAGAGTTCACCCAGCAGGGGCCCCGCAAGCTGTCAGGGTCTCCCTGTCCTCTTCAGCCCACACTCTCTCCCCCCTGCTCTCCTCCCAGCCCTGCTGCCCAGCTGGCTCCAGGCCCAGGTGGCACAGGCAAGTGTTAGTTCGTAGGGAGTGTGATTCTCAACTTTTCAGGGCAAACTTGAGGATGTCCTGGAATGGCCACAGGACATATATGGCCATATGAGGCTTCATAGCAGCATGGAGAAGGAAGGGCGCTACACTGGAAACAAGAGGAGAGGAAGGGATCAGTAGGGCTCCACCATCTCTCCAGTCCTGCCCTGCAGAGAAGTCCCACAACCCAGACGGATCATTCCCCAATCTCTGAGGTCACCCCCGCTCTCACCGCATGTGCCAGATACTATGTGAAGCACCAAAATTAAAGGTGGACAAGCAAAGAAAAAATCATTAGAACAGGTTTCTGGCCACAAAAAAAGCTCACTATCTATTAGGGAGATAAAAGATACAGGGAAGGAAGTAGCTGAGTGAAGGAGAAATAACGTGGGCTATGATACTAAAGGTAATGAGATTTTTTTAATTTTTTTTAAGATTTTATTTATTTATTTGACAGAGAGAAACACAGCGAGAGAGGGAACACAAGCAGGGGGAGTGAGAGAGGGAGAAGCAGGCTTCCCGCCGAGCAGGGAGCCCGATGCGGGGCTCGATCCCGAGTCTCCGGGATCATGACCTGAGCTGAAGGCAGTCGCTTAACCAACTGAGCCACCCAGGTGCCCCTGATTTTTTTAAATTTTTGTTAAAGATTCATTGTTTTAGGGGCACCAGATTTTTTAAATTTTTTTTTAAAGATTCATTGTTTTAGAGGCAGTTGAGCGACTGCCTTCAGCTCAGGTCATGATCCCGGAGACCCGGGATGGAGCCCCACATCAGGCTCCCTGCTCGGCGGGAAGCCTGCTTCTCCCTCTCTCTCTCACTCCCCCTGCTTGTGTTCCCTCTCTGGCTGTGTTTCTCTCTGTCAAATAAATAAATAAATAAAATCTTTTTAAAAAATAAAAGATTTATTGTTTTATTTTAGAGAGGGAAAGAGCACAGTGAGGAGGGAGCACAGGGAGAGGGTGCATCTCAGGCAGACTCAATGCTGAACACAGAGCTGGATGCTGAGGGGCTTGGTCTCTAGACAGTGAGATCCTGACCTGAGCCAAAACTCAAGAGTTGACACTTTACCAACTGCACCGCCAGGTACCCCAGGAAGAACACTTTAAATCTGTTTCATCATCTGCTGGTTGTGTGACCTTGGGAATGTTGCTTCACCTCTCTGAGCCTCAGTGTTCTCATCTGTAGGCTGGACATTATATCCAAAGGATGTTATGTGAAATGAATAAGCTAATGCGTATAAAGCACCTGGCCCAGTGCCTGTTACAGACACGCTCAGGACAGTGTAGGTTCCAGGCACCTGGACGGCTCAGTCATTGAGCGTCTGCCTTCATGAGCTCGGGTCATGATCCCGGAGTTCCGGGATCGAGCCCCGCTTGGGGGACCCTGCTTGCGGGAAGCCTGCTTCTCCCTCTCTCACTCCCCCTGCTTGTGTTCCCTCTCAAGCTGTGTTTCTCTCTGTCAAATAAATAAATAAAATCTTTAAAAAAAAAAGAAAGAAAAGGAAAGTGTAGGTTCCTTCTCACCTTCTGTGTTAGTCAGAGTTCTCTAGAAAACCAGAAATAGTAAGAGATGAGAGAGAGACAGAGATCTGTTTATCTCCCTCTCTCTCAATACATATATATTACAGATGATAGATGATAGATAAATAGATAATCGATATGAGGAATTTTTTTCATGCAATTATAGAGGCTTGAAAAATCCCAAGACCTGTAGTCAGCAGGCTAGAGACCCAGAAGATCCAGTGGTGCCGTTGCAGGCCATATCTGAAATCCGGAACACTAGGAGAGCTGAGGGCAAAGTTCCAGTCCATAAGCTAGAGGCTTAGGAACCAAAAAAAGTTGATATTCCAGTTAGTGTCTCAAGACAGGCAAAAACTGATGTCCTGGCCCTCAGGCAGAAGGAGCTCCCTCCTTTTGTTCAAGTAGCCGGATGAGGCCTTCCCACAGAAGGGAGGGCGCTCTACTTTGCTCAGTTTACTAACCTGAAAATGTTAATGTCATCCAGAAACACCCTTCCAGACACAGCCAGGATAATGTCTGGCCAAATGTCAGGGCAGCTTGTGGCCTGACCAGGTTAACACATAAGATTAACCATCACCATTAACCCTCCAGAAAAAGAATGCGTGTTCTACAGGGAGTTAGATCAAGGGCTAGAATGAGAACAAACGAGAAAAAGGTTACTTCTGGCTGCGAGGTATGCAGAAGATGAAATCTGGATCTTCTCTTCATGGCTGTGGCTGCACCAAGCCCATCCTGTAGGTCAGGCCTGGGTTTAGTCTCCAGCACTCTCCATCAGTTTCAGCCACATCCTGAGTGGCTGCCTCTCACCCTCTACCTTACATCGCAGCCTGTCTGGATTCTACTAGTCTGTAGGCTTCTTTAAGGATATCATCCATGACTGATGCAGCCTCAGCCTGGCACATGGCAGAGGTTCAGGAAATACTAGTTGAGTGACATGATATCTAATCCAACCATTTCATACAAAAGAGGAAGCAACTAAGGCATAAGGCTTACTCATTCATTCATTCAGCCAGCATCTGCTGAGCCCCTAGAATGCTCTGTGACAATAAATAAGGGTAAATATAGAGAGATAAGCAAGACCAAACGTGCTCCTAGGAGTTCAGGTTAATACAAGGCAGAGAAATCAAAAAGGAAAGGTCCTACTATGTACAAGTCTCTTTATATACATCACTTTACCTTATAGTCCACTTGTCCATGCATTTGTTCATTTATTCAAAAATATGTGTTAGGCAGGGGCAGTTGCAGGCACTGCCCAGGTTCCATGGGCACCACAGTAAACAACGGAAGTGTAGTTCTGCTGGTACAGAGGGTCTAGAGCGGGACATGGACAAACAGAGGGAGAGAAAGGGAAAGAAGACGATTACGAAAATGGCAGTATTTGCAAAATGCAGGAGCATCTAAAGAAAAAGAATATACTATCTGTCTGGGGGAGTCCAGAAAGGCTTCACAGTCTTTGAGAATTGAAGGCACCGTGCCTGCTCTGCAATCAGAGAAGCAGGAGACATTGACTAAACAGGACACTACACCTTGCGCCACGAGGACGGACCATACAAAGGGCTGGCACCACGGAAGAACATACACAGAGAAAAGCTTTCATTTCATGATGAAGCCTCTTACAGTTTAATTTTGCCCCAAACATCATATTAAGACACAAGACCACAAACCATTGCACACCACAGTCTAGCTGTGAGTTGTCAACCTAGTTGGTTAAATGTAACCCTCTGCGTGGCGGAAATCCAATGGCTTCCAACATGCATTGCTCAGAGAAGGCATGCCGGGCTGGGCAAGAACTGCTGGGTCAGGGAATGCCCGAGGACAGGGGATCCTCTGCCACCACCATGTCTCTTTGTGGCCCTGTCGGGATTCGCCTCAACCAGTCATTATTACGTCTTTTGGATTAAATCTTGCTTTAAAGGATCATAGACATGGCAAGCTATCAGAGAGAAGTGGAGACTTAGTACTGCTCCTTGCTTGCTTTGTTACCACATCAAAATAGCCTCCTTGAGGCTTAGTTCTCTTGATTAGTAATCGCTCATCTTCACTGAGGGCTATGTGGCAGGCACTGTGCTGGGCACGTACAGTCAACGGTCAGACATATACGTCTCATCAAATCCCCACTGCAGCCAGTGCATGTGGATACAGGTATTTGGATTCTCATTTAGAGCTGTGGAAACTGATGCCCATGAGGGATGAGCTGATGTGTCTACAATCACACAGATAGGGGCAGATTATGGTCCAGAGCTCATCAAGCTCAACACCTCACCCTCTGCCAGCTTCCTGCTAGGTCTGGAGGTGAATATAAAACAACTATGGGAAAAAGGGATGTGTGAATACAAATTGGGCTCTCAGCCTGACTACGCCCTTCCTAGACTTATAATGATTCTTCAGTCCCTCTGTCACCAGTCATAGGACTGGCCCTGCTCCCTGCATGGCATTCAGTTCCCTTTACAACCTAGCTTCTGCCTTGACAGCATATATGTCCCCAACCCAAATACCAAATATGGCACATCACAACTCTTAAGCCCCAAACTATGCACTGTAGATAACATATAGACAGCTCCTTAGCTTCCTAATGTCTAAGAAGAAAGACTGTAAGGGTACTTTATGCCTAAAGAAACTGATGATGTCAACTTCTGGCCAAGATGATATAACAGACCAGATTTACCCTCCCACTGAAACAACTGAAAAAAAAAAGTATGGTTCTCAAGACACTGGACCTTTCGGCAAGGAAGGATCATGATTTGTGAGAGATAGGATATAAGTGGGGGAAATCATAATTGCCCCCGTTTACAGCCTGAGGGAGTTTCTGAGCCACAGCACCAGATAGAGACCCAGGTGGAGGCATATGAACTCCCTGATTTGCAGAGACAAAGCTGGGAATCGGGGAAGACCAAGGGGAGCGGTTAGCAGGGCGTGTGCAGGAAGGAGACCCGCTGAGAGAGAGGATTCCTGAAATCTGCAGATGGTCCCCATAACTATGCAGTGGAACAGCAGGCCTGGTAGAGAACTACCCAAGGCAAGGGGAGGAGCTGACCTGGTATGAGGAGAAGAATCAACCAAGTGACACTAACCTACATGATAAAATTAGTAGACAGGGAAATTAAAACAGTGATTGTAAATGTATCTACATGTTCAAAAGGCTACAGGAAAAGACTGAACATGTAGAGACATGAAA
The DNA here is from genome assembly GCA_004023965.1 of Spilogale gracilis. Taxonomy (NCBI): domain Eukaryota; kingdom Metazoa; phylum Chordata; class Mammalia; order Carnivora; family Mephitidae; genus Spilogale; species Spilogale gracilis. The sequence goes on from PITA01018296.1 coordinate 19,917, forward strand.
GTTGTAGAAAAGACATAAACTAAATTACCATGTCTGAGATGACGTGGATTGGGTGGTATTAAAGGCAGGGTCAACATTGCAAAAGACAGAACAGAAGACTATCCAAAATCAAATAGAAAAAAAAAAAACCTGGAAAAACAATGAATAGGCCATCAGTAAGCTTTGGGAGAACACTATTTAGAGAATGAAAGAGCAAACCACACGGTAGGAGAATATATATTTTCAAATCATGTATTTGAAAAAGGACTTGTATCTAGAAAGTATGAAGAATTCTCAAAACTCGATAATAAAAAAACAAACAACCCAGGTTTAAAAACGTTTCCTCAAGATGTTAAGAATAGAGCAACCCTACAACAGCAATTATACTACTAGGTATTTACCCTAAAGATACAGATGCAGTGAAAGGAAGGGGCACTTGCATCCCAATGTTCATAGCAGCATTGTTACAATAGTCAAACTGTGGAAGGAGCCAAGATGCCCTTCAACAGATGAATGAATAAAGAAGATATGGTACATACATACAATGAAATATTATTCAGCCATCAGAAACGATGACTACCCACCATTTGCATCAACATGGATAGAACTGGAGGGGATTATGTTAAGTGAAGTAAGTCAAGCAGAGAAAGACAATTGTCATATAGTTTCACTCATATGTAGAACATAAGCAAAATAGCACAGAGGGCCATAGAGGAAGTAAGGGAAATCCAAAGGAGTAAAAATTAGAGAAGGAGATGAACCATGAAGCAATCTGGGGGTTTCAGAAGGGAGGAAGGTGAGGGGATGGGTAACAGAGTGATGGCTATTGAGGTGGAAACATGCTGTGATGAGCACTGGCTGTTACACTTAACTAAGAATCACTGAACACTACATCAAAAACTAATTATTTACTATACAGTGGCTAACCAAACAGAATAAATAAATAGAGAGATAGATAAATAAGGATGTAAGATTTTAACAAACCACCAAGAAAGATGGATGGAGAGCAAATAAACACATAAGCAGATACTCAACATCATTAGTCATTATAGAAATGCAAATTAAAACCACAATAAGACACACTACTCACCTATTAGAACGTCAAAATTCTAAAAGACGGCCATACCAGGTGTTGGGGAGGATGTGGGGCAAGTAGAGAACTAACAGGTTGCTGGTGGAGATGTAAAATATCACAATCACTTTGGAAAACAGTTTGGAAGCTTTTAAAAAAGTTAAACACCCATCTATCATGTGACCCAACCATTTTACTTTTTTTTTTTTTAAAGATTTTATTTATTTATTTGACAGAGATCACAAGTAGGCAGAGAGGCAGGCAGAGAGAGAGGGGGAGGCAGGCTCCCTGCTGAGCAGAGAGCCCAATGCGGGCCTTGATCCCAGGACCCTGAGATCATGACCTGAGCCGAAGGCAGAGGCTTTAACCCACTGAGCCACCCAGGCGCCCCAACCATTTTACTTGTAAGAATTCACTAAGACTGAGGAGAGTCCACGATGGTGGAGAAGTAGGACATCTTGTTTCACCTGGTCCAAGGAATTCAGCTAGATAGCTATCAAATCCATTCTGATCACCTGCAAACTCAATCAGAGATCGAAGAAAAGAATAGCTGCAACTCTACAAATAGAAAAGTGACCACAGGGTCACTTAAATCTTCAATCTTTAAAAGATTTTATTTATTTATTTGACAGAGAGAGATCACAGCTAGGCAGAGAGGCAGGCAGAGAGAGGGGGAGGCAGGCTCCCCACTGAGCAGCGATGCCATTGCGGGCCTGGATCCCAGGACCCTGAGATCATGGCCTGAGCAGAAGGCAGAGGCTTTAACCCTCTGAGCCACCCAGGCGCCCCCCAAAATTGACTATTTTAAAAAGTAAAATTAAAAAACCCACAGAACAAAAAAAAAAAGCAAAATGAATTAGACAAAGACAGACATGAATATATTGTCATAGGTACTTAGGCCACATGTATATTCATTAATAATTTTTATTTGAGATAAATGTGTCTTGCCTATATGACCTTGTCTCTTGTCTCTCCTGTACGACCACCATGAAATAAAGTGAATGCTTGTGTGTGGGGTAGAAAACATGTCATGTCTGAGTTCTGAAAAGTGGAAGATGGAAGATTGCAGAAGAGAATAACTTTCCTACCAAAAAAAGAGAATTTCATAAGACTAATGTTTTTCGCAGCTTTATTTCTAATAGCAAACAACTAGAAACAAACCAAATATTCATCAGCAGGTGAACGGATAAACTATGGTCAACATTTACCATGGGTTAGAACTCAGCAATCCAAAGGAATGACTTGAAATAAAATGGCAAATTTCCAAATAACTATGTTGAATAAAAGAAGCAAATTTATTTATTTATTTATTTATTTATTTTAGAGAGACAGAGAGAGCACGTGAGGAGGGGAGAGGGGCAAAGGAAGAAGGAGACTACAAATCTTAAGCAGGCTCCATACCCAGCGCAGAGCTTGACGTGGGGCTCAATCTCACCACCCTGAGCCAAAATCAAGAGCTGGACGCTTAACCGACTGAGCCAGCCAGGCATCCCGGAAGTTCATGTTTTAAGAAATACTGACTGTATAGTTTTATGTATATGAGATGCTAGCAATGCCAACTAATCTACAGTAACAAGAGAAGAATCATGACTGCCTGGAACTGGGGATGGGGGAAGCACAGATGAGGGGCAGGTGGAGGGGATGGCTATGTTAGCGTGCCGATTAGGTTGATGGCTTCATAGGTGTCTACACCCCCTTATCCCATTTCCCACCTGGAATACTGCCGTTTGTTTTATGTGAAAAGGAAGAGGAGGAGGAGGAGGAGAAGAAACAGTAGCTATGATGCTAAAAGTAGTTAAAGTCTCCTTTCGCCCAGAGGCAAGGGAAGTCTTCCTCATCTTTAGAGCAGCCAGCCCCAGGCTGGAACACCAATACTGAAGTAACTACATCCCAGGGATGTTGTGGAGAGGATTCATCTGACAAACACTTTCCCGTACTTGCCGGTTTCCAGGCTCTGCATGAAGTCTTGGCATGACTACTTCAGTCCTCAGATCAGCCCTCTGAGGGATGTACTACTCTCATTCCCACGTTACAGACAAGAACACAGAAGCCCAGACGGTTAAACACATGCCCAGGGCTACCTAGTAGAGCTGAAATGGAAATAATTACATTATACAAAAGCACCTCCTGGGCCCGCTGCAGAGCAGGTAGTCTGTAAATGTGAGCTGAGATAACTCCATGCAGCATTCTGTCAGTGAAGACAGTGTTGCCCAGCAACCGAGGGCACAAACTCTGAAGGCAGAGCTACCTGGGTTCAAACCCCATTGCCAGCTGTGGGGCCTGAGGCTTGAGATCTTATCTCTTTGTGCTCAGCTTCGTCATCTACAAAACAGGAATATAAATCCTTCCAGTAGGATTGGAAGCTACTTCGAGTAATGTGCAGGAGGAATACAGTATCGTGTGACTGATATGTAATAAAGTCTCAAATCTGACATAGTGTGAACTGAGTCATGGCTGGTGCACATGACAGCGTTGAAACACCCCTGATACAGTCCACCTGGGAACTCCACCCAAGGCAGTCCTCGTCGCATTCACCATGCCACCGGGATGGGGAAAGAGACCTAGCTGTGTCTCATCACTGATCTCTCTCCAGCCTTTCTGGTCATCTCAAAAGCCCCTCAAAGCCCTGTGGGTGAGCCTTGGCCTGAGGTCGCTTATCTCTTCCTGGACAGAAACCCCGCAAACCATTGGCTTCTCCACCTTCCACCTCATCTCCTGTTGAATGTCCTTGGCCTATCTTGGGGCTCTTACGCTCTCAGGAGAAATGGTTCTGAGCCCTTTATGGCATGTTGTCCCCTTTGCAGTAGATACAATTATTTAATTATTTAAATAATGACTAAGAGCCCTGGCCAACTCCAAATACCAGCCCTGCAACCTTGGATAAGTTACATGATTCTCTGCACCTCAATTTATACACACATTAAATGGTGGTGATAGTACCCACCTCGTGGGGTTGTTTCGAGGGACTGTAAGAGAAAAAAAATTGCATAAATCATTTAACATAAACCTGATGGTAAGAAGAAAGTTCTCAACAAACGTTTGCCATGTGTTTGGTTACTGTTACCACTATTGTGTCTCCCAGCTTACAGGAGAGTCCTTTCACAACGGGTGTGTCCCTGGACAAAGGCTGGTGAAGGACAAGCTTTGTCCCTGAAGGAGGTCTGAGGGCTGGGCCCTGAGAAGTGAAATGGCTCTGGTCAGGTGACAGGTGGCAGAAATAGGTCCTCACTCCTGAGCCCCGAGGCCACGGCGGGCATGACTGCTAGTGTTTCGGTGCCCATCCTAACACCCAGGTCCCCCATTCCTAGAGAAGAGCAGGGAAACATTGTCGTGGAGGCTTCAGTTCATTCGAACAAGCACGTCCTAAAGTCAGCAAAATGTTCAGAGTAGCAGGAGCCCTTGAGCAGAATGCATTTAGAGCAACAAAAGTCTTTCTCCTCCAGCGGCAGTGTCAGAGTACTTAAAAAGACCCAATCTCTGGAATGAGGCTTGGTTTAAAATCAGCGCTCTGCTGCTAACCAGCTATGTGGCCCTGAATATGTCCCCTGATCTTTGAAAAGCCCCGTTTCTTCATCTATAACATGGGGGTAGCAAGAGTATCTACTAGCTCTTCTAAGGCATGGAGCATGATGCAGACACATGGAAATCCTGAATATTATGATCCACTTTTTTACCCTCCGATGGGTACTTACTCCTCTTGGGGCAAAGACCAAACCCTTTCTTCCAGCCTACAAAGCCCAAGTCTATCCCCGTGCACCTGCCGAGCCTAACACTCCACTTTGCTCACAGCATGACAGCCACATTAGTGAGAGGACGTTATCATTGCTCCTCCAGAGATGCTTTAGAGCACAAGAAAGCTCTACTAGTGATTATTCTGGGCCAAAACACGAGCTGTCCCCAGCAAACAGGGACTTAGAGTGTTACACACTGACCTCTCCATTTTTGATTTGTGCCAAACTCCTTTGCAACTTCATGTATGCTATTTACTTAACCAAAATCCCCTTCCCCTCCCTCTTCCCTCACCACCTCCTGCTCACCTGTCTAGACTCACCTTAACTCTGAATCGCTAACTCACCCTACACTCCTCATCCCCCTCCCACATCTCTCCTGTCAACAATTATTTCTACCAAGGTTGATTTATGTCTGTCTCTCCCACTCTGTAACCTCCCTAAGCACAGGCCATCGCCCTTATTCATCTCTCCATCTCAACAGTCTAGCAGTTACTGAATGAATGAGAAAATGAATAAATGAAATTATTACATTTGTCCTGTGTAAGAACTCTGTAAGAAGAAAAAGTATTATCATCCCCAATTTATAGATGGAAAAATGGAAACAGGGGCACCTGGGTGTCTCAGTTGGTTAAGCGACTGCCTTCGGCTCAGGTCATGATCCTGGAGACCCAGGATCGAGTCCCACATTGGGCTCCCTACTCCGCAGGAAGCCTGCTTCTCCCTCTCTCACTCCCCCTGCTTGTGTTCCCTCTCTGGCTATGTTTTTCTCTGTCAAATAAATAAAATCTTTAAAAAAAAAAAAAAGAAAGAAAAGAAAAAATGGAAACAGAAGCTAAGTGCCTTGCCCAAAGTCATACACTGAGTGAATCACTAAGCACTTGGAACCCTGATCCTCAACTCAGTGCTTTTTCCGCTACCCCACATGGTCTCTTAATCCTCTATTCCCATGTCTTCTAGATCTGAACTACTCGACAGTGAATAAATGAGAAACACAAGAGAGATCTCTCTGAATATAGAAGAAGCCCTCCTTCTTATTTTAGTGTGAGGTTGGAAAGAAAGCTTACTTCAAACCTATGTAAGAAATAAACAGTTTTACCAGTTTGAATGTAGCCTATTTCACTGGTTATTGAGATTAAAACCTCAGGGCAGTGTCTGGGTCAACCTCATCTCTCTGTGGGCAGCAGAGTAGCACCAGGTTCTGGCCACACTCAGGAGCCTCAGCCCAGGAGAGGCACACAAGGGCCAAGCTCAGAATGCCTGTGCTCCAGGGCAGCCAGGACTGAAACCTGAGAGGCCTCTCGAACTTGGAGGGAGAGGGCAGTCAACCAAATGCTCCATTATCCACTGAAATTTACACTCAAAGCAATATTAATCTCTCTCAGCAGAGAGCTTTATATTTTTCAAAGTGCTTCCATAAACAGCTTTATCTTCCTTTTATCCTATGAACAACTAAAAAGGGGTGTGGGAATAGGCAACATAACAGAAATAATTAGGACCCTGGGATTTGAAGCTGGAACAGATGGGACCCCATATCTGACACTTTCTGTCTATGGAGCTTAAGTAAGTCACCAAGCACCTTTGAGCCTCAGTTTGCCCATCTATAAAATGAAAACAGTAGTATGACCTAAGGGACATCATCAAGACAGACAATATGCATAAAATGCCTTACTCACATATTCAGTAATGTGTCAATATTTGTAGCACTTCAGTCGAAATGTTTGGACGCCATTTCATTGAATGGAATTTCTTTATAGGGCAGCCTGCTGGCAAACAGCCTCCTTCCCAGTTCATCTCCACAGTTAAACAGCAGGCTGAGTAAATATTTGTGGGATGAATCAATAAACCAGTGAAAATCTGTCCTATGATGGCACCAAGGAGCCTCTCCCACCCTCTTGGTTCAGGGCACAAACACTTCTGGAATAACAGGCTGTCAGGCACTGATGGATCACAAACCCAGGGATTTACCAATGCCCTCAGGGCAATCAAGTTGAAAGAAAAACCCTTTAGAGCAGGGGGTGGAGGAGAGACCCATTGGGCTCTGATGAATCCCACACATGGCCTGACAGGATGAATGGCAGCCTCCTCAAATCGGTGCTTGGTGGAGGCCCTAGGGGAGTTCTCACTTCCTAGACTCTCCAGCCCGGTCTGTCTGTCCTCAGCAGACCCCACCTCTGATTGGGGAGGCCTGAGTCAGGCCACTAGGGGGGCCTGCTGATTGGAGTCAGCTCCCCCTGCTGTCAGCGGGGGAGAGGGGGATATTGAATTCATCAGTCTTGTTGACAGGGGAAGGAGGAGGGGGAAGGAGCTCCCAGAGCACAGGGGAAAACCCAGGGGAGGGCAAAGCTGTGAAGAGCGACTGGTTTGGCCTTGGGCATGGTGACCCCTTGAGCCAGATTAATGACCCGCAGATTCCCATTTTTGTTTCAAATTGCACTACATGGTGGATGGTAAACATTAGCTCTTGGTCCTCACTCAAATACCTGGTCTAAGAAAAGCAGTAAAAAATTTCCTTAATTTTCTTGCTTAGTAGTTTTAGAGGTTCCTGATGTCATACAACATTTTGCTTTGGGGGGATTAGACATTCTATTACTCTTTGGGAAGGGGGAAAGCACTTGGAATTTTTTGAACACCTATTATGTGTCCTGCGAGTACAGTACATTTGTCACTTCCTTGCTCTGAGAGGGAGACATGAATATTTCCCCAGTTATACATAAGGAAACAAGAAAGAAGACAGGTGACTGACTGGCCTAGTCACCTAGAGACAGTGACAGAACCAGAATTTCCACTCAAAGCTACTCAACTCCAAAGTGCAGCCCTTCCGTGCCCCACCCACTTTACCTCTGCTCCAGAAATCAATAAACAGTTGGTTTAGTCTGCTGCTCACTTGTGGATAGTATTTTTGAAGTAAATTATTTTTCTCTATACATTTTAGCCAGAGTCCTGTTAAGTTCCCCGCCTAAAGTTTTAGGTCAGTTATCTTCATTCTTAAAAGGTCCAATCCAGCTGGAATCCAGGAGAGTGCTTCCTAGGACTTACTCGAGGGCTGGGCCACTCCAGAACCCACCAACATGTACCTTTGCAAAAGTTCTCAGAGCCAGAACGGGCATGGAATTTCTTCTTTTTCATTTCTGGGGCTGTCCTAATTAGCAGGTAGTCTAGAGGAGAGGAGAGTTTCATTGCTGGCGCAGAGAGCCAGGCCCAAGTCTCCTTTGTGTTATGATGCTCTGGGAGTCTGTTAGTTAATGGGTGTCCTCTGGCTCAGAGTCCATACCCCACACTCTGCCTTTCCAGCCTGGCTTCCATGTCCAAGGATTATTAGTGCTTTCAGGGTAATGATACTGAATGACAGATTTGGAAGGGCTAAGTCCAATCTATCATTCAATCCTTGGATCTCATCTATATAGCATTGCCACTTACCCTTCTCCAGCAACAAGGAGCTCAGTATCCCATTTATCCACTGGATCACATGGCTGTTAGGATTGTGATGAAGGAAGTTACTCCTTCCCTTTAAATTATTTCAGGTGGAGGGCACACCATGAGCAAAAAACATGGGAGAAAGAAACAGCCATGTACATTCAATGATAATTTGGAATCAGAGCACTGGAACTCAAGTTCCACACCTTCTTCTTCTTAGCTGGTAACCTTGGACAGATCATCGAAACTTCGTGAACTTGAATATTTCTTTCCTTGGCTGCAAAACAAACAGTAATACCTGTCCCATCTACCGCAAGAAGTTGCTTTTATCAAATGAGATAATGAACAGTTATTTTTACAGAAAAAAAGACTATGTGTGTTTAAATACAAATTTTTTAATGCAATACAATTGTTATTATCACTGCTATTCTCATATCCAACTTTTCTACTTTAAACAAGAAAGGAAACAAAGCAGTTGGATTGTTTTTGTTTTCTTACTATCTACAAGTGAGATGTTCAACATCTATCATAAAATCCAGAGGTAGCCCTTGACCAAGGTTTGCCACTTAGTGCCCCCAAAATATTCCCAGACAACACCATGAAGTTGCTTTTCCCTCACCCCCAAATCCCTTCCCGATCCAGGCATACTTTCTGGGCCTCCGTGGAACGAAGGTTGATACTCATGCTGATTTGCACCCAAGCTGCCTGGAGCTGCACTGACAGAGACGGATGTCAACAGGGTGAAACCAACAAATTAATTTTGCCTGATGACTGAAGCCAGATGTGGACAGAAGTCTCAGAGGGAAGAAAGAGCCAGGGCCAAGATATGGTCTCTTCCTGCTGTGCCACAACCCATCCTGTTTATTTCAAGATTATCTATCAACCATACACCTCAAAACTGCTCTATACCCTAAACATTTCTGAAAGAGTCCCCAGCTCATCCAGACTGAGCACCTCTGGGTAACGGCATCTATCACCTTTTGCAAAAGGCCTGCTTTATCATTTTAAATGCACCAAACAGTTCTTGAGCTAGATAATATATCATTTAATTCTCAAAATAATTGTATGTGGTAAATTTTATCCTCCCCATCATTTAGATGTGGAAAGTGAGGCCAAGGGAGGCAAAAGCGTTTATCCAAGTTCACCAAGTGGATTCCCTACTCTTTCTCTACAAAGACCACCAGGATCGTGATTTTCATGTTTATTATTCCCTTATTTTTTAAGTTTTTGCAACATTTGATTTTGCAAATGCTTTGCAAACATTTGAACTTTACATAAGAATCATACTGGATGCTCTCCTCTGCAGCTTTCTTTTTCTACTTAACATTATGTTCTTAGGGTCTGTCCATGTTGTTTCTGAGGCTCTGCTCCATTACTTGGTATTGCTGCATCATTCCATTGTATGAATATGCCACAATTTATTTAGCCTTTCTACTGTTGATGGCTATTTGGGTGGTTTCTGGTATTTTGGGAGTACAACAATGCTGCAATGAAATTCTTGTATATATCTGTTCTGAAATTGTCTAGAATATATAAGCAGGACCAGCAGTGCTGGGTGGAAGGCTTTGCACATCTTTATTGGGTCATCAAAAACTGCTTTTCCAAACGATTTGTACTGATTTGCACTTCCATCATCTTGGCATAAATGTTCCAGTTAGCAACACTTGACGCTGTCATACTTTTCTGAGTTGCTTTTTCCTTCATCCACTCTCTCTTGGCTTCAAGCACTACTGCTGAGCTGACAGCCACCAAGCATTTATCTCCAGCTTATTTATATCTTTCTCCTAGGTTCCAGATCATATATTCAACTCCTTATGTAACATCTTTCCTCCTCATTTTCAGCCAGAGCAAATGTTACATGTCCCAAATGGGGAATATCCTTTCTCTATGGCACATTTATATTATACCATCTTTACTCCAAACCAGAAACCAAGGCATCACCCTAGACGTCCCCCTTTCAACCTACCTCCAAATCCTATTAATTCTACCATGCCATACCAGACCTCTTGAGTCTATTCCCTCTCTCACATTGTGGTCCATTGTTATTCCTAGGCTCGTGGTAAGATTGTTCTTCCTCATTCTATGAAGTTGGTAAGACCATATGACGTGCTTGGCCAAAGAAATGTGTGTAGATGTGACGTATGTCATTACCAGGCAGAAGCTGTAAAATTCAGAGCATAATTTACCATGACCCAAACCCCATGCCACAATGACTGGAAACATCCCATCTGGGAGAGGCTCCATCAGTCTCGATTCTTCAGTGAAAACAACAAAACCCTGCTTACCCATAACCAACATGTAGTGGTCACTAATGAGCAAATAAACCTTTGCTCTTTTAAGTCACTGAAACGTTGAAGTTATTTGTAACTACTGCATCACCAAGACTATCCAGACAAATACACCTTTCTTTCCATCTTCTGACTATTGAACATGCATCAACAGCCAGGTGAGAGAATTTTCCAGTTCCCTTGGAGTTCATTGCTATGAGATTTTTTTTTTCTTGCAACTTCCTGAATAAACTTTTATGTTGGCATAAAAGTAATAGCCTTTGAATGCCTAAGTTGCACTCAGAGAGTTCTGAGTTCTTTCCAAGTGGCATGAGTTGAGCTTCTGGCACTTTCTTCTAACGCATAGCCCTGCCTCTAGCTGCATTAAGTCAGCTGTTATCTTCTTTCCAAAGCCACCAAAGCCCAAAATAGTGCAAGCTGGGTGTAGGCTAATATCTTACTGGCAAAGTCCAATGTCAGGTTTCAAGGACACCATTTGACGTCCAGCTGACTGAAGGACATAACCTAGACTGTTTGTTATGTTCACAGACCTACAGACCTTTGCTTTTAAGGAACTGACCACAGTGGAGCCATGTTATAACACTGAGTAAAAGGAAATTCACACTGGTTGAGTACCTTCGAGTGCCAGGCATTTTATGTATACTGTCTTGTTCAAAACCACCCTGTGTGTTAGATATTAATAGCCTAGCTGAAAGTCATTCCCAAAAAATAGATTCAAATTGAGTAAGTGACAGGCCAAGGTCATGGGAAAGACTGTGGGTCTAAAGCCCAGAGCTTCAGGCTTCTTATAAAGTGTTCTTTCCACTCCAGCCTTGACTCTCTTAATTGTGTCATTTCACTTGACTTTGAGATGAAAAAATAACCCAAATGCAGGCAGATGAATTTTCTGAGTCTTGAGACTCACTCATCTAGCAAGCACTGCCTCCTACTCCCTCCGTGTGAGTAGCAGTGCCAGAGAGGGAGATGGAGATGCGCGAGACAGAATAACACGAGGACTAAATCCCTGCCCTCCAGGGGCTCGCGATAGATGGAAGTATGCAATGACACCAGGCAAATTAATTACTCTGTGCTGTGATGAATGCATTCACTCACACGTTTAGCAAACATTTACTAAGAGCTGAAGACTTGTAGAGAGAATCACAGCCCCTGTCGTCAAGGAGCTCACAGTCCGGTGTCGCAGGTGAAACGACAGGAGGTGGTCATGTGGTAGCATGAAGGAGGGCACAGCCAGTTCCCTCGGGTGAGCTAGCAAAGACTTCGCAGCTGGGGCCATTCTGGAGCTGGATTTTGAAACCCAGGCTGAGAACCACTAAAAGAAGAGTGTTCCAGGCCACTGGAGCAGCATAAGCAAAAACGCACAGTGCAGGGTTGTGCATTTGCCCTGGAGAATGAGGGTAAGCTTCCCAGAAGAAGCAGCCAGCCTACAGAGCCTTGAAGAATGCCTAGTACAGGCCCTGCTGACAAGGTGCAGAAGGGCACCGCCAGAGCAGACAGAACCAGGTTGCCAAAGCACAGAGGCTTCTCTGGAAGAATCTGAGCGTGCCTGGGGTTCACACAGGAAGCAGCAGAATGAAACTGGAGAACAGAGGTCAGAGGCAGATCATTAAGAGCCTTGGGGTTGCAAAGACAACCGAAGTATCTCTTATTAGCAAAACAGAGCTATGGACCTCATGTCAGTACAAATTTGAAAAATGCTTAAAAAACAAATGTTAGCTGTTATTTTTAATTGTTGTCTTAGCTTTGGCTGCTACATTAAATATCATAGACTTGGTGGCTAAAACAACAGAAATGTATTTCTCAGAGTTTAGGGAGGCTGGAAGTCTGAGATCAGCGTGCCAGCTGGGTCCAGTTCTAGGGAGAACTCCCTCCCTGGCTCACAGAACAAGTCTTCTTGTCGTATCCTCACCTGACAGAGAAATATGGACAGCCAGACAGCCAGAGAGCCAACTCTCTAGTCTCTTTTTATAAGGAAACTAGTTCCATTCTGGGCCCCCCACCCTCATGACCTCAACTAACCCGAATTACCTCCCAACAGCCCTACCTCCCAATACCATCACACTGGGGATTAGGGCTTCAACATATGAATTTAGGAAGGCACAAACATGCAATCCACCAAAATTATTCTAACAAGGTGTCATAAGAAGGCAATAATCTGATCATATTTGCAATCTAGAAGGCGTATCCTGGCAGGCACGTGGAATGTCCTAAGTGAAGACTTCTCTCCCACTTCTGGCCGTGACGACTGGTGTTGCAGGTTAGACCCTGGCTCCTCCTCTAGGCTTCCTCTGTTTCTTCTCCTACACACATCTGCTCATGCTGGCAGCTCACGTTAGGTTATGAGTTTCCTGAGCTACAGACATTGCCTTGGTCTTTGTGTCCTCAGCAGTGTCTGGTTTAGAAGGTGTCCCAAAATAATTTTACATAAATTATGTGAATCCCAATGACCCCATGATACTGCGACTGCCCTCCACTCTACCTGGGGAAGATTTGCTCCCACCATAGTCCACATTCAGGTGCCTTGTCAGTGCAGCCTGACCTGATCCTCAGCTTATAAGGTCATGTTTCCAAAGTCCCTATGCAGACCATGGTGATAAGTGAGGTGTCCACGTCCCCTTCATTTCCCAGCACCATCCACGACCGTGTTTCCAGTTCCTCTGCATTTGCCTTGAAATTGATGACAAATGAATTTTGCAACACATCTAGGAAATTACCTCAACACTGAAGCCATTTCCTGGGGCCATTTACATTCTTTAATGTATGAAGAAGATTGAGGGGTTGAGGTACTTTTTCTTTTTTAATCACCTGGACCACTAGTAAACCCTTTTCACCCATATACATGGATAGGAGATGATGTTACAGTACAGTAAAAGCTCTTGCTGTTTTAGCCCTCCCCTCATGGTTAACAACTGACTCTTGATTTCTCTAATCTTGGCTCCCTCTCCAAGACCAACATATCGGATCACTAGGATGTCTCAGACCTCTGCCATTGGAGACAATAGACAGAGAGCTTATGGAATAAGACACTGATTTTTCAACATCATAATGTTAGGGTGCACAAACTATGGGCACATCCCAAAGGTATCACTTAGCCATCCATTAATGTAAGCAACATTTAGAGGGTTCTTCCAATGTATAAGCTTGTGATGGATTCTGAGGTCAGAGAGTCGAGTAAGGAAGACACCCTGCTGTGGAGGAGAAAGACCCTGCTGGTTCTAAATGAAACAACATGATTAAGACCTGCTCATTCACACCAGTGAGTGTGCAGTGTAGGTAGATAAGGAATACATGTAATTACATGCCCATGACACAGTAAATATAATATTGAGGGTATCAAGGACTTTAAGGAAATATATTTATTTATTTATTTATTTATTTACTTATTTATATTTTTAAAATATATAAGTATATATTTACTCTCTCCATGTTCATATATGTGTGTGTGTGTGTGTGTGTGTATACACACACAGCTTATGTGTAACTATGCAGGTATACAAAGCTCTGTATACTTATACTATATATACCCTATAAATTTCCCGTATTAGATTATAAATACATGTTTCATATGGGTATGCTTACACTAGTGCTTACTGTGAGCCAGATGCTTTACAAAGGGTTTTCACCAATCAACTCACTTAGTTCTCACATTCTCCATGAAATATGCACTATCGCCATCATCCACATTTTACAGATGAGGAAACTGAACCTTTGGCATTTAAGGAGAACGCCCATGATCCAGTAAGTTGTTGAGCAAGGGTGTGAACCAGGCAGAACATCTCCAGAGGCTGTTCTTAATCTCCAGACTATAAACTGCAGAGGGGAAGGATGACAGAACGCTTCCCAGCTGGAGGCCCACGGACTGGAGGCGTGGGAGGAATGGCTTGAACAAACCCTTTGGGGTGGAACACTGCAGCCCACTCACAAAAGGATGGCAAATAATTTCATTTGCAATAAAAGTTACAGAGTCATGTGGAAGAGGGGTCACGTGCTGGAGGACAACACCAAAGCCAGGGGGTAGAGGGTGCAGGCCCACAGATGGTGATGGGCTTTCTACCTGCAGGCATGCACAGGAGTGAGGCATCTCCTCTTCTCTGCCTGAAGAGTCTTACTGCCTGCAGTCTTGGTGGTGAAAGACTTGAGCTCTGGGATCCCACTAGGTTGACCTTTTTAGTACAATGGCGTTAGAACCTAAGAGGCATTCTCTCTCACTAGGGCACACACCTGACAACAAAGGCACTAAGGGCCTGCCCAGTTGTCTGCTGCTGTGAAAGAAAACACCCCAGACTTGAGAATATAAAACAGCAGGCATTTTATTGTGCTCAGAGATTGTGTGTGTTGGGAATTGGGAAAGGGCACAGTAGGGACTATTGTTGTCTGCTGTAGTCCGAGGCCTCATCTGGAAGACCCGAGGCTGGCGTGGCTTGGTCTGTGGCAGCAGGCACGAGCAGGAGGCTCCTCCTCTACCCTGAGGCTGCTCTGGTGGTAAGAGCCTCTGCAGAGGCTATCAGTCAGAACACCTCCAGGGAGCCCCTCCCGGTGGCCAACTGTGCTTCTTGCCAGCATGGCAGCAGAACCAGAAGGAAGTGAGTCACAGAGGGTCACTTCTAGTATAGTCACAAGCCCATCTAGATTCAAGGGGAGGCAACTAGCTTCCCCCAGTTAAAATCATGAATGTCAAGTTTATATTGTAGGCAGAGCACACAGGATGGGAGAGATTGCTGTGGCCATCTGTGGAAAATAAATCTTCTGTAGAACCTTGTATTCAGAATTCAGAGACTCCAACTCCATTATTACAGTGTTTGCTAAGTAAGGCCTGCTCAACGAAAAAAAAACAAAAAAGGCGTCATTGGCCTTGCCCAATTTCCATAGTCATTTGACCTCCAAACCCTATCCTATGAAAGTCTTAAGAGAGAAGTATCCATCCAGCCTCCTTTTAAAACAGTGACCCAGAGATTAGGCATACAAGATGTAACCACAGAATGAGTTCTTTCCCAAGTTCCTCATCAGGACTTTTGTAGTTCTCTCTGCCTTCAACAATCTTCCCTCAGATCTTCACAAGGCTGGGTGTCTCTCCATCTGGGGCTCGATTCAAACATCACTTCTTTGGAGAAGCCTCCCCAGATTACCCATGCTCAAGTGCCCACTCTTTCCAGTACGTTATCTGCTATTGTTCTATCCCTAACATTCCCACTACCTG
The DNA here is from genome assembly GCA_004023965.1 of Spilogale gracilis. Classification (NCBI taxonomy): domain Eukaryota; kingdom Metazoa; phylum Chordata; class Mammalia; order Carnivora; family Mephitidae; genus Spilogale; species Spilogale gracilis. The sequence continues at coordinate 35,595 of PITA01018296.1, forward strand.
AAATCACCTACTTTATTTGTTGTCTTTCTGTGGCTTCTCCCAACTCACTCCCTCTGTGTGGTAACTCCCATGAGAACACAAACCTTGCTCTTTCTGCTCTCTGGCACCCAACCCAGTGCCTGGCACACAGGAGACAGCCACAGTCCCTAAATTAATAAGTGCAAAATGATGCCATACCCAGAAATCTTTTTTTATTTCTCCTTTGTGGAATTTGGGGTAAGGAGAATAAAGGGCTTTTACATCTATCTCAGTTAAAGTAAAATTCCTTTCTTTCTCCTCTCCACTTCCTGTATATTCTCCCAAAGTTTCTCCCTTTTTAAAATAATATGATGCTGCACAGAGGAGCTCTGTGCATGATTTCGCAAAATTAGAAAGGAAGATATAATGACTATTTCTTTAATTGCTTCTCCATAGAATTTCTGGCAGTTAAATATATTCAACTATAAATTCCCTCATGGAATTCTGTATAATATTAAATGTAGCCAAAAATATAAGAATATAAATAATATGGGGCGCCTGGGTGGCTCAGTGGGTTAAGCCTCTGCCTTCGGCTCAGGTCATGATCTCAGGGTCCTGGGATCGAGGACCATATCGGGCTCTCTGCTCAGCAGGGAGCCTGCTTCCTCTTCTGCCTGCTTCTCTGCCTACTTGTGATCTCTCTCTCTGTGTCAAATAAATAAATAAAATCTTTAAAAAAGATTTTATTTATTTATTTGACAGAGAAAAACACAGCTAGAGAGGGGACACAAGCAGAGGGACTGAGAGTGGGAGAAGCAGGCTTCCCACCGAGCAGGAAGCTCGATGTGGGGCCCGATCCCGGGTCTCCAGGATCATGACCTGAGCCAAAGCAGTCACTTAACCAACTGAGCCACCCAGGTGCCCCTAAAATCTTTTTTTAAAAAGAATATAAATAATATGCAATTAATTTATCTATAAAATATCTATATTGGTTTATAATATATCATACACATTTGTATTTCTATATTAAATATAAATATTAAATTTATATTTTTATATTTTATAAAACATTTTATAATGCTTATGATTATATTTATATAGTATAAAATGTATGTTTATATCAATATTATGTAAAATATATATTATCAAAGCTAATCAGAGTAGTTTAAAACTAATTTTTGATCTTTCAAGTATTTGGTCTTTCTTAAAAATTTTCTTTTTAGTGAAGAAATGAATTTATATCACAGTGATACACACATGTCTAGCAAAGAAAACAAAGAAAGTACTAAAACTAGCTTACTTGAATTAAACAAAGCCTGTGATTTGAAAAACCTCAAACAATTGAATAAAACAGAAAGTCAAAGAGAGAGCGCAGAATTTTATCTTCACGTACTGCTACTTTATTCTTTATTCTTCGATGCAAGAATTCAACAAGCATGGTAAGTCTCCCTGAGGTAGATTTCAACCTACATGCACTTTCTCATCCAAGAGTTTGATAAAAGCTGACCTCAGAGAAATGGGAGCTCTTCTCTCTTTTAGCAAATATACTCTGGAGCCTGGTCTTCCCTGGCCTGCCATCCTTGCGCTGACTCACACACTGTCCGCTAATGACCAAGCAGCACTCATTAGCCACCTACAGGTGCACTGACTTAGGCACAGCAGATCTTGCTGAGAATTTTTCACAGGAGTAAAATTATACTCACCCGCACACCTAAAAGGAGGTCTGCTAGAAATCTTTTAAAAACCGGGTGCTTAATTTATATGAGACGGTGTCTAGACATTTATTTTCTGGAAATATTTAACTTGGATAAGACATGTGGCCCCCAAGATGAATGCAGGATTGAAATATTTCACTTGAAAATCTGTGCAAGGAAACGTCTGGTTGAGTGCAATGAGGTTAAACATCGAAATATTTTCCTAGAATGGAAAGGTCATCCTGTTTGCTATATGCTGGCGGGACTCTGCATCTGAATACGCCTGGTATCATGTTGGAAATGCACGCTTCGGCAGTCATTGCTTTTGTTATGCCTACTTTACTGTAGTTACATATGTATTTACATGAGTCTCTACGTGAGCACTATAACCCAGAGAATTACTGGGGGAGAAATCCCATGAGAGAAATTCTGGACATTATATACAATGGGAGCTTTATAAGACTTTAAATTAGAAGCTCTGCCTCAGAATCTTAGACCTGGGGGCCAGCAAATTTTTCTGTAAAGAGTCAAATGGTAAATACTTGAGGATCTGTAGGCCATACAGTGTGTCACAACTACTTAGCTCTGCCATTGCAGTGTGAGAGCAGCCAAAGACAATACATGTAAGAGTGGGTATGGCCAAGAATTGTGTTCACAAAAGCAGACATTTGCCAACCTCTGTCCTAGACCAGTAGCTGTTCAATTGTTTTAACCGGGACTCATAAGAAAAAATAAATTTTACACCATCACCCAAAACACAAACACATATCTATCCATGCATGTGTGTGCATTCACAAAACAATGCCTTCACAATGAGCATGTGTTGATATTTGCTCTTCTATTCAATTTTATTCTGAATCACTTTTTATATGCTGATAGTCATCATCTAAATTGATTTCAAGATCCACTAATGGGTCATGACCCTCAGTTTGTAGAACACTGTACCAGGCTAACTCTATGCTCGTGTTGCAACTGAACAGTGTGTGAATAGCTAGAAGCAGACAAAGAATCACTGTCCCTCTGTTAATGAATAAGAATGCTTGCCTTCAGTCTGAGGGTTCTGTTGCCTGCTTGGGTTTTCACCTCTCTGGACTCTGATAAAGTTGTGACTCAGTAACCAAGGAGAACATGCATTGCCAAGAATGAGTATATACTATCTGAACAAGAGCCATAGGGCAGGAAGCTAGATGCCTTACCTCTTCAAAGCGGAATTGGGAAATAGAATCTTTTCTCTTTGCAATGAGCCTGGCTAAGTTTGCAGAAATCTTTCTCTAAATGTAGCCTCAGAGGACAATAAAACAAGGAAGAAGAACCTTTCTAATGAAACAGACCACAAGCTTCTGAGTAAGAACCATACACTCAAGGGGCCCTGGGTGACTCAGTTGAAGTAACTGCCTTCGGCTGAGGTCATGATCCTAGGGTCCTGGGATTGAGCCCCAAGAAGGGCTCCCTGCTCAGTGGGGATCTTACTTCTCCCTGTCCTCCCTACCTATGCTCTCTGTCACTATCTTTGTCTCTCTCAAATAAATAAATAAAATCTAAAAAAAAAAAAAAAAAATCATATGCTCGGCCGTGGTCCTGCCCTGGTCACTATCTGCCTGATGGCCTGGTCAGGTCACTGGCCCTCAATTTCCCTCCTGCTAGCTGGGTGACCTTATATATTCCTGTATCTTCTTCTCTGAGCCTCAGATGCCCCAACTATAAGGTAATGCTAGCTACCTCTGAGAACTGTCCTGAGGATTACATAAATTAACAATGTATGTAAAATGCTTCACATGAGCCTAGCACAAGGCAGGGTTTGATCTGGAATACTTGCTCCTAACACATAATACCTGATATATAATACTCTTGCTACTTGATCTATGATAGTTGATACATGCTATCTGCTACCATTTACCCAAATTTTTTATTTTGAAAATTTCAACAGAAAAGCTAACAGTCCAGGGACTGTTGGGTGGCTCAGTCTGTTAAGCACCCAATTCTTGGTTTCAGCTCTGGTCATGATTTTAGGGTCCTGGCATTGAGCCCCACATCCCTGCTCAGCGGAGAGTCTGCTCCTCCCTCTCCCTCTGCCCCCCGCCCCCGTTTGTGTTCTCTCTCATGCTATCTCTCTTAAATAAATAAAAATCTTAAAAACGACAACAACAAAAATCACTGCCTCTCTAATTCAACATGCATCTCCTATCTCTTACCATTATATTCTTTCACATGATATCATTATGGCCCAATAATTTAATATTTGTAGACTATTATCTAGTATCCATTCCATATTTAAAGGTTCCCAATTATGTCCTTTATAGCTCTTTTTTCTTTCTTCCAATCCAGAATTAAAACAAGTACCATGCACTGTATTTGGTTGTCCCCTGTCTTTAGGTCAATCTATATTCCTTCGCCTGCCTTCTTTTCCTTCCTCCCTCCCTTCCTTCCTTCCTTCCTTCCTTCCTTCCTTCCTTCCTTCCTTCCTTTCTTCCTTCCTTCCTTCCTCCTTCCTCCTTCTCCTTCCTTCTTCCTTTCATGATATTGGCATTTTTGAAGAGTCTAGGCTAACTGATTTGTCATGTATAATTGGTTTAGAACAAATGAATAAATATATTGACTTTTTTTGGAGACTGTAAAAGAATGGATATTATAAATATAAATGAGTAATGTAAGCAAGGACCTTATGGCATTGAATATGGTCTACAGATATCAGATTCGATATTAGTCAGGGCTGTCCAGAGAAAAAGAACTGACAGGAGGTATACATGTATATAGAAGGGAGATTTGCTTAAGGAATTAGCTCACAGGGCACCTTGGTGGCTCAGTGGGTTAAGCCTCTGCCTTTGGCTCAGGTCATGATCTCAGGATTCTGGGATCAAGACCCACATCGGGCTCTCTGCTCAGCAGGGAGCCTGCTTCCTCCTCTCTCTCTGCCTGCCTCTCTGCCTACTTGGGATCTCTCTCTGTCAAATAAATAAATAAAATCCTTAAGAGGAATTAGCTCACAGAGTTATGGAGGCTGGGAAAAATCTGCTGGATGGACCAGCAGGTGGAGACCCAGAGAAGAGCCAATGTTGTGGTTCAAGTCAAAAGGCTGTCCGCTATAGAACTACCTCCTGCTCACAGGAAATGGGTCTTTCCTCTAGTCAGGCCGCCAGGGGATTCCATGAGACCAGCTCACATTATGGAAGGCAATCTTTTTTATCCAAGGTCCATTTATTTAACTGTTAATCTTATTCACAAACACCCTCACAGAAATATCCAGGATAATGTTTGACCAAATATCTGGGTACCATGGCCCAGCCAGCTTGACCTATGAAATTAACCATCACAGACTCCAATATCTGTAAGACAAAGAAACATGTACACACACACACACACACACACACACACACACACACACACACACATTTATTTATTTCAGCTCTGTACTGAAAGAGCCCAAAAACAATTATACCCCAGTGATACAGAGAACACATAATGTCCAAATCTTGGTTTCTAAATATCATTCTCCATGGAAAACAGCCAGTGCTCCTTGGAGACATAAATGATTCCAGCTCTGGGTCATGGGGGGTACACAGTGAATCCAGAGGGCGCCTGGGTGGCTCAGTTAGTTAAG
>PITA01018297.1:0-40815 GCA_004023965.1 Spilogale gracilis
GGGGGGGTGGGGGGGAGTGGCCAGCAGAGGGAGAAGCAGGTTTCCTACTGAGCGAGGAGCCTGATGTGGAACTTGATCCCAGGATCCTGTGATCATGACCTGAGCTGAAGGCAGACACTTAACCAACTGAGTCACCCAGGCATCCCTATGTCATACATTCTTTTTTTTTTTTTTAAGTTTTTATTTATTTGACAAAGAGACACAGCAAGAGACAGAACACCAGCATGGGGAGCAGGAGAGGAAGAGGCAGTCTTCTCATCAAGCAGAGAGCCCGATGGGGGGCTCAATCCCAGGACCCTGGAATCATGACCTGAGCTGAAAGCAGATGCTTAATGACTAAGCCACCCAGGCATGCCAAGTCATATATTTGGGGGAGGGGGGTGTGCAGAACTTAACATTTATTTGACCCACTTGCCCCCCCCCCCCCACTAGGGGCTCCTGTGTGGCTCAGTTGAGTGTCTGCCTTCCAGCCCAGGTCATGATCCCAGAGTCCTGGGATGGAGCTCTACATCAGGAAGCCTCCTTTTCCCCCTGCTTATGCTCCCTCTCTCGCTGGGTTTCTCTCTGTCAGATAAATAAATAAAATCTTAAAGAAAAAAAAGAATACACCCCCACTAATTTTTTCCCTTTCAAGTCGGCATCATATAGACAATTGTCGTATCAAGAAACTTCCTTGAGAATATCTTTTTAAAAATTTTTATTTTTTATTTTTTTCAATAGCCCAGCAACCCTATCCCTCCCCCTGGCTATGCCCCAGCAGCCCTCAGATTGTTTCCCGAGATTTAGAGTCTCTTATGGTTTGTCTCCCTCCCCGGACCCATCTCATTTCATTTTTCCCCCCCTACCCTCCACGACCCCCCACCCTGCCTCTCAAATTCCTCATATCAGAGAGATCATATGATAATTGTCTTTCTCTGATTGACTTATTTTGCTCAGCATAATACCCTCCAGAGTCTTAAGATGAAAAGAAAAGCGTGATAGATTCACAATTACTGAATTCTTTAATTCATAAAATATAGCCAAATTACATACATTAGATAGAACAGAATTTTAAGAGAATGATCATGAAGATTTTAAGAATGCATGGAAATATTTACATCCCCAATCACAAGAACGAATCACAAGAATCTGTTACTTTTTTTTTTTCTGAAACATTTAGGGATACTGATATATTCCAGTAACATTATTTTGTATAGAAGTGGCTACTAAAATGTAACATAATATGAAATATTATTAGTTTAGTATTTCCATTTGCCAGTTTTGGAAACATTTAATATTATCATCAAATTTAAATAAGTTGTGATTTTTCTTCCTCAGATTTCATATAATTCCATAGTGTTTGGGGAATAGTACGGTACCAGTAATTGATCATGTGTATAGAGATTCTACAATATCCATACCTATTTTATTTTATTTTTGTGTTTTATTTTATTTCATTTCATTTCTTTTATTTCAGAAAGAACATTTAACATGAGATCTACCCTCTTAACACATTTTTTAGTATACAATATATTTACTTTTATTGACAATAGGTACAGTGTTATACAGGACATCTTCAGGGCTTATTTCCTTATTTATCATGACTAATTACATGAAATTATCTTATCTTAAAATGTCTTTATGCCAGTTACCTTGACGGTAGTAAGGTGCCAGTTAAATATACTACTTAGGAGTCATAATAATGCAAATGTCATCTTAAAGTAATAAAATTAAGGTGTTCGGGCCGGTTTGGCAAGCATTGACTAATCTACACTTAGGTTATATATTTGATTTTTCTTTCCTCTTCCCTCATCTTTTTATCCAATAAATCAAATCTGGTAAGAGACAGAGCTTTTGCTTGGGTGGGGGCTGTAAGTATGCATCTGTGCAGTGTGCTTTGCAGGTTTTCAGAGTATAGAGAAGAAAGACGGCATATAGGCACAGACTTCAAGTCATCATAAATCTTATTTGGCCCATAAAAATTCTGTGGGTGTTTACAAATGTATTGCTCTTATAATGGCTGTAAACCTAAATTTAAGCATGATCTTAAGTTTATAAATTAGCCAGAGAATTGACGATAGTAATGGATGATGTTTTGTTATACTAGTGCTTAAGAATAACTTCATAAGAACTTGACAGGTTTTTTTGTAGATTTATCAGACTCTGTGTTTTGTAAAATAGCACTGGATAGTCCAATTTCCATTCTTAAACGCAGAATCAGATAGTGCAATACAATTTTAATTTCAGTGATGAACTTTGAAATGTATGACAATCAAGGAAGAATAATTGTGTCAACTAATCTATTAATTTATTATCATTTCAATTCCTTCAACTTAACCATGAAGAGTAATCAGAAAATAAGCAGGGTAGCCCAAAGCTTCTTATGTTATTTTATGTTACTCACATAAGCTTGTTTATTGCCTCATTTTAATTAGGTGAAATTTTTATAATTTTAAGATAAAAGTAATATATTCAAATAACTGACTTTAATAATTCCTCTCACCATGGCTGTATCATGTAATCAGAAGCAATCACAAGTTCAGTGAAAATTCCAATTAATATGGACACACGTGGTAGTGCCATATAGAATTAACATCTGGTTGGTGAATACAAGATTGAATTGGCCAGATGTTTTGCACCAAAGGTATTCCTCATATTTGAACCATCTCAGTTTCTTCTGTCTACTTCAGAATCTCCCTGCTTCAGCTGTCCTCTCTAGAGGCGACCCTTCTGTTTTAACCCCTTCACTTGTGTGCTTAATCTTCTCCCTGCCAGCCTCCTCTAATACCATGATCCACCCATGATCCCCTTTGCTCTTCTGTTTTCAGTGTTCCTCTCCACAGTATCCTGGCCTCTTAGAGTACAAATATATACTTAATCCTTTTCTGTTCTAGAAACTTTTCCCTTTGACAATCCCTTTTACTCTCAAACTTCCCAGAGGAATAACATTACTCTTACTTCCTCACACATCCCTTAACCCCCTTATATCTCACCAGGGCTTCTTGAACACTATGGCAATTTCTTTCAAAGTTACTGATGACCACTGTCCTGTCTGAAATGCCCCTGTAATATTTCTCTACACTCTCTATACCTGTTCCTCTCTACTTGTGATATTTCTGGCTGTCATTTTTGCTGATTTGCATCTTATATATCCTGGAAAGTTTAATACACACCCTACCTTCTAAACACAGTACTCACTGATTACCTCAAGCAAACTTCCTTCCTTTTGTATGGTTCAATATACTTTTCATGTAATGCTGATCTCATTCTGACTCAGATAATCTAAATGTTCACAGATCTCTTTAGTATTAGATTCAAATTATGTCATATTAACATCAGGGCCTAAATTGTGATGATTCCTATTTTCTTTTTGCACAACTGTAGAAACTCAGCCCCCTCTTAAAAACAACTCTTGTTATTTTGGGGAGCCCCAGAAGTGTTGCACGTGTGCTCATGTTCAAAACAAAGTACACTCTTGTACTTATATTCTTATCTCCTTGATTAGGCAAGTCGCCCTTGCTTTTACTGGGAGTACTCTCCATGAAAATGCTGCCTCATGGGCCCTAGCCAACCCCTGTTTGTGGCTGCTCATCCGCAGCCCTCAAGTATCAGAGTTGCTCTGTGGCTTACAGCTGCATGGGTGTGTGTGTGTATGCTCTGTAGGGTAAGGGCATGAGTTCAATGATCCTCTCTCTAACTGTCCTTTGGATCTCAAGGCCATGCCCAAGACACAGGGCTTCACAGTGTATTTCACAAATGTAATCCAGTCAACACTTGGCATTCTTTTTTCTATGGCACTCAAAAGCCCATAGATATGAACTAGGCATTCTTCCCTATTATCTTTACATTTCTATCTCTCTTCTAATTTACATGATAAGAATATAAAATTCCCTGTTTGGGTTCCTGGGTGGCTCAGTCAGTTAGATGTCCGCCTTGGCTCAGGTCATGATCCCAGGGTCCTAGGACTGAGCCCCACATCGTGCTTTCTGTTCAGCGGAGAGCCTGCTTCTTCCTCTCCCTCTGCCTGCTGCTCCCCCTGCTTGTGCTCTCTCCTTGTCTCTCTCTGTGAAATAAATAAATAAATGAAATATTTTTTTAAAAAATTCCCTTTGTTTATGAGGTATACAGAATAAACATTTTATAATATATTGTCCCTATTATTTCTCAGTTCAGCTTTGATGGCAGTGAAAGAAGAAATTCTAACAAAGTATTTCATTTGATTCCCAAATGGCATGGAAGACTCACTACATGCCAGGGACTGAGGATTTAAGGATAAATAAAGACATGGTACCTGGTGTGAGGTATTTCTGTCTGGGAAGATAGATATGTTAACAATTAGTTGTTATGGAATTATAGGAGCAATCTTTAGATGTATGTACAGATGAAGATGACAAACAGATGAAGAGATGAACAGAGGAAGCCATTTTGAGGGAACTAGGGAAAGCTTCACAGAGGATGTATAAGACAGAGACTGAAAGGATAAGTACAGATTTGCCAGGTGAGCCAGGGGCCAGTGTGTGGTAGTTGGGATATCATTTAAAGGTCAAGGCCATTTGAAGAATGATGAGAAATCCTATGTGGTAATGAACACAGGTGGCAAGAGTGTCTGGGGTGGAGGAGGCTGAAAATGGAGGCTGAGCTGCTGTTCTGAGTAGACTTCAGTGGTAGGTTAAGGGGTTTGAACTTTATTAAAAAATAAAGTGAATGGGACGTCTGGGTGTCTTAGTTTTAAGCGACTCCCTTCGGCTCAGGTCATGATCCCGGAGTCCCAGGATCGAACCCCGCATCGGGCTCCCTGCTCGGTGAAAAGCCTACTTCTCCCTCTCTCACTCCTCCTGCTTGTGTTCCCTCTGTAGCTGTGTTTCCCTCTGTCAAAATAAATAAAATCTTTAAAAAAAGTAAAGTGAAAAGTGAAAGATTTGACTATCTGAAGAGAAACCAGAGTATATTAGTTACACTTCAATGAACCTGTTTAAAGTAAGGTGAAGGTGTGAGAATAATAACATTACATTCTAGGAAACAGACAAAGAAAAATGGCTGAATATATGCCCCTGGGAAAATCACAGCTTTCAGTTAGGTCTGAATGAATCTGAGGCAGAAGCCAAGCCCTCAGACTCAGGAAGGACACTTCAGTTCTCAGAGGACCATGTGGGGTAGGGTCTGACGCAGGATTTATGTTCTTTTCTGGGTGGAGAAACCTGAAAAAATTAGCCTTCCAAGAAAAGAACATAAATCCTGCGTCAAACCCCACCCCACGTGGTCTTCTGAGAAAAAAATGTGACTGCCAGTTTCATTTTGTTCTTTAACCTAACTAAATAATAAGGAATGTGAGTCAAGAAGTGAAAGGTAAAAAAAGGAAATACAAAGAGTAACAAGTTTTTATAATTTCAGTGCTCATAAACTGAAAAGAGAACATAATTATTCTAAGGAAATTTCATTTTGTGTATGGTGTTCCCAAAATCAATCACGGTACATATTTGGATAGCAAAGTGCTTAAAAATTTAGTTACTAATTACAGTAGTTCCAGAGGTAATTCTTCTACTAGCTCATAGCACAAGGCTTGAAGCAAAGCCCTTTTTTTTAAAAGTGCTATTTTGGTAGGGATGAAGTGAATTTTCCAGATCATATTTAGTAAGACTAACCTATATTTACTTTTTTGCTTTTAAAATGAAATGCTAAATGGAAAAAAATCTATTTTTAAATATCAAGAACTGGCTTCCAAATTAATTCTTCCATTCTAAATAAGCATGAGGGAGAGTTTATGAAGAACTTCCGTATTTACAAGTATCAATGGGGCCTTTGACTTGCTGAATATCTTCCAGGAAGAGAAATATGATACAAGTTACATTTCCTGAGAGTGAAGTGAGAGATGCTTGGAGTTTATAGTAAGTCATTTCTTTCCCAGCTGACACCCACCATCACCTGTCACGTTACAAGCAATTTGGCCAGCAGAGCCTGGAAGGTTTGTCTTAAATGCCTTTCCCCCAAGTTGGGTGGTGATGTTTGCGTTCCACAGACACAGACTCTGAAATCTTAGCCTTTTTTGTGCTTGCTTGCTTGCTAAGGGGATTCAGACAGATAGATTGTTAATGGGAAAACAAAACTGGGATGACTTTCTGATAGCCATGTATCTGTTATGATTAGCACTCATTCATCCTGACCTCGTAAATAACTTCCCATTGAAAACAAGCCCTTCTACTACAGATAACAGATAACAGATAACTACAGATAACTACACCCAGATAACAAAAATCAAGGATGGACCAGTCACACTTTTTTCTTCCTCAGTCCCCTTTTATTCTGCAGGGTTTTTTTGGGGGGGGGTTTAAAAATATTTTATTATTTATGTGACAGAGAGAAACACAGCTAGAGAGGGAACACAAGCAGAGGGACTGAGAGAGGGAGAAGCAGGCCTCCCGCCGAGTAGAAAGCCCAATGAGGGACTCGATCCTGGGTCTTCAGGATCATGACCTGAGCTGAAGGCAGTCACTTAACCAACTGAGCCATCCAGGCGCCCCTGCAGTTTGTTTTTTGTACTTTATTTTTTCTATACATGAAACAGAGATGTCACTTGCCCTGTTAAAAACTGTGATACTCCTAGGAATACTGAACAAATACATCAAATTGAACTTGCTGTACAATGAAATTACCAATTACTTAATATAAAAAGAAGTAAAGGAATTTATGAGCTTCATTATGGTCTTTATTTTTCTTAACAACAAACCACTAGGGCCTATTCATGGAAAATAAATGAGATCCACTTCCTGATTCCATCTCCCCATCAAACAACTTTATTAATAAATATTTGCACGCAATTTAAAAGAATGAATTATTTTTTGTTTTATGATTTTTCATGCTTGCAGTGCTCCCCATCTAGAAGGGAGTATGAAAAAGCAGAGTGTATTCATTTATGGTAGTTCTTCTTGGTTTCTCATTAACTGGACAACCAGGAATGCCTGTGATTTGTTCAGCTGACATCCTTCTGTCCTGGAGAGACAAGATACTTCAACTTTATTAAGTTAACTTTGTGTATAGCTATGTTTGACATTGATTTCACACCTCGGGATAAATGGGAAAGGCACTTACACTGATCCCTGTGCCAGGGAAGCATTAATGTAGGATCAGTGCTGCAGGTCCTCCTTCCATAATCATTTGAAATAGTCACATTTATGATCATTATTTTCACTTTTTAAGGAATTGTTCATCTTTTAGTGAGGTTACTATTCTATTGATATTCTTCCTAAGGCATTAAAATCCCAATGTATTTTCTCACCAGTAGGATAAACAGCAAGGCACTTTTCATCAGAACACTTCATGCTTTTCTTCATATTGCATAATTATTAGCACATATGCTAGTCTTGTAATTTTTACTACTTCCCAAAAATTGTACTCATTTTTAAACAAATATTTGGTGATAAATCCCAATTTTTCTAAGGAATATAGAGAAAATACTCCTGATGGTTATCACCTTCTATAGTATGGATATCTTTCATAAAACCCAACAGATCATAGCCTTCTTTTAAAGATATTACTGTGTGGTTTCAGTACTTCCTGATCTGTGCTCAAAATACGATTAAGGGAAAGATGGTTGATCTAAGTCACTCTAAAAGTTCCCTTCAGCTTTAGGACTGTAGAACTACAGGAAACTCTTTTGTGTAGCTTCTTACAATTGAAACATTTCCAAACACTGGAAGACTTATGCTGAAGGACAATTTGATGAAATCTTCCTGGGGCAGCTGATCTATTTTGCTGTAGCTTGTAGAGATTTAAAGTTTCCTCTTAAAAGTAAGAACACTGATTTTATTTGTTTGTGGACTCATGTTGTGTCAGACTGTTTGATTAACCTGCTTTATATCATATAGGGCTTGATTTTTTTTCCTTCTGTTTTCCTGCTGAATGTTGTGTGGCATAGTCTTAAAGGCCTTACCTTTAAATCATTATGCAAATACAGTGATTGGCACATGTCAGGACTGGTCATATGTATCATGATGGATTTTCTATGAATGGAACAGATTTTTACTTGTGCTTCCTATATGTCAGATACTAGTCTACCGGTTGATTTCAAGCAACAAGCCTGGCAGAGCCCCTGTTTTCATGGAAATCCTATTGTAGTGTTTGCAGACAGGCAATACATGTGTAAACCAATACATTAAAAAAAAAAAACTTGGATGGTTATAAGCCTATGAAGAAAATAAAACAAGGTAATATGTTAGGTAGTAGCTGAAGTGAGAACAGGTGTTGACCTTCCAGAAGAAGTGACATTAGAGCTAAGACCTGAATAGTGAGGAGAAGCCATTTAAGCAACAACTGGGAATGACCATATCCTGTATTTTGAGAAAACAAGAAGTATAAAGGCCTAAGACCTCAATGAGCCTGGTGTGCTCGAGGAACAAAGTTCAGGTCTTCATGCCTGGAGTATGGGTGCTACACAGAGACTGGAATAGGAGATGATGTGTCAGAGAATGCATGGGTCAGAACAGATAAAGCGTTGTGAGCCATGATCAAGGATGTGCACATTTTATTCTAGGAACCATAGGATGTGTAGGAAGGCTGTAAGTAAGGGAGGAGTGTGGTCTGTTTTACATTTGAAAAATGCATCCTACAGGACTAGAAGGTAATGAAGTGGAAAGAAGGAGAACAAAATCATCACAGGAGTCCTGAGGAGAGACTGTGGCAGCCCAGACTACTGAGTAATAGTGGAGCTGAAGAGAAGTAGACAAAGTCAGGATCTATTTTGGTGGTAGAAACAGTAAAACTTGCTGATGGTTGGATGTGATGGAGGAAAATAAAGGAAAGATAAGATTCAAGAATGACTGTTAGGCTGGAGAATGTGGGCAAATGGTCATGCCTTTTATGGAGATGTGGGATTCCGGTAAAGGGATGTGTTGAACAAGTTCAGTTTCAGTTATTTAATTAAAGATGCCTTTAAGATCCCAGTGGAGATGACCAGTGGAGATTTAAGCATGTGAGTTGACAGCACAGGTGAGGAAGATAGTCAGGCTTTATGTTGATTCCATCTCCCCTCTTTCTTTTTGGAAGTTTCCTCCCAAACTCCCAGTGCCTTAAGATGATGTTTGTGTTGCCCAGGGAACAGGACAATGACATTTCAGTCTTCTATCTCAGGGGAATTTCCTGCTCTGAAATTTTCCTTCCTCTTTGTGTCTTCTCTGTTAACTTCCTTGCTTTGTCATAGTCTCATCGATCTCTGTTTTGTTCTTTTCAAGGTGAGAATTAATTGTTAGATAACTTGTTAGTATCGTGTGACCAGTTTCTAGGGACTATTTTAGTGGTAACAAAGCTTATGTTTTATAAACACAAGGATTTTCCAAAGAGGAAGAGAGCTCTAATAGTAGAATATTAGGTGTTTGGGCTTGTCAGCTAAAGCACTTCATAGTTAGGGAGAATCTCTGCATTTGTACCATGTGTAAAGGACAGTGGGTGTACAGTCCTATTTAATAACAGTTATGCATGCACAGAATGATTAAATGTTTCTTCCATCTCATGCCAAGATCTTTCCTGTAATATGTTTTAGATATCATCATCTTATTTATATTTCCTAAAGATTTTAAATAAATTCTGACCAGCAAAAGATTTTTCATTAATCAAATGAGAAAGAAAATCTAGAGACTGTGGGCAGTATGCTATGTAGACAAATAAGACAAATACAGCCCGTTCTTTTTTTTTTTTTTTTAAGATTTTATTTATTTATTTGACAGAGAGAGAGATCACAAGTAGGCAGAGAGGCAGGCAGAGAGAGAAGAGGAAGCAGGCTCCTTGCTGAGCAGAGAGCCCAACACAGGCCTCGATCCCAGCACCCTGAGATTATGACCTGAGCTGAAGGCAGAGGCTTTAACCCACTGAGCCACCCAGGCACCCAAATACAGCCCATTCTTAAAGTCCTGTATGGTGAATTCTTCATGTTTAATAAAATGTTCATTTGTATCCAACTTCATGAGCACAGGCACTAGTACTTTGTAAGTAGATATTCTGTTTGAAGTATATGGAAAAAATATTGAGTAAAGCATATTTTCATTTGAAGTTTCTTTCATCTTGTCCTACTTTGTCAGTGACTGAATCATTCTGAGGCTTTAGATTGGGAGTTATGGACTTTTATGATTTTTTTACCTCCCATAATAGAAAAAATAATACTTGTAATTGTTAATTCTCCCTCATCTGTGAAGAATATCAGATTAATTTATAGTTCACTTTAAAGAACAGGATTGGTTTTTTTCTAACTGGAAAAATAGTGTATTGTTTTAAAAATGATAATACAATTTATGCTCATTGTAAAAATTGAGAAAGTAGTGAAAATAAAAGGAAGAAAATTTAAAAATTTCTCTTAATTTTAAGAGTAGTTATAAGCCTATGAAGAAAGTAAATACTTCCCCTGAAAAGGAAGTACTGTGATGTTAAAATCTTTATGAAATCAATTTTTTGGTGGGGTCAATCTCCCTGGTTCTCAGATCTGGACATTGCCTTCTTCCATAGCTGGTCATTATAAGGAGCTCTACGTTTGATTCTCTGCCACTTTCTGTAGAGTTTAATAGTGTTTTTTTCCATTTGAACAGAGGGCTGCTATACATAGAGAACATCAGAGAGCAGGTGAAAACTACATTTTAGATTTTTTTTCAACACTGAAATAAATTACAAGTTCAAAGGAGTCTAAAATATGTGAATTATGAGGCTTCAGAGACACTCCAGGTTGTATCTAGAACTCGAGCTCTCAGAGGCTAGTGTAAAGAGGACTCTGTAAGCAGCAAGTTTCCTTTGGCACCTTTGGATGATACGGAATGATTTTAGTTTGTCTCTCAGTGACTTTCACTTGTCACATTAAAAAATTAATTTTAGATTGAACATTTCATTAATTTGGTATATTTCTACTCTTACTTATCCATGGATTTTTTAGGTGACTTTCATTAATGTGAAGAAAAGTAGACAATGGGAAATAAAGGTTTAATTACACTGAATTTTCACTAAACTTTGAGTTCTTCAAATATAGGTTAGTACTAATTTATGTGGATGAATTTTCCATTTACAGCATTGAAATACATACAATGTATATGAAATGGAGGGAAGGTAGAATATATCCCAATGACAATTTTTAGCCCCATAATATATATAATATATATTTTATGTATATATATATGAATTCATTTGGCAAGTAAGGATCAAAAATATTTTTCTTAATGGGAATATCACTGAATAAGGAGTGGATAGAATTTCTTATAGGAAATTACACTCCATTCAAAAATACTCAAGCATGGGTATCTTACACATAGCAAGCTGTCATTATATCTCTCTGGTGATAGACCAGTAATCCAATATGGCCTCTTTTATAATAGAAACTTTGGCAAGACCCAGAGAAATTATTCTGTGTCACATTAAGTGTGCTTATGTGGTATAAAAAAGAAACATGTTCTATAAAAGCTGATATATTTTGTAATGTGTTGTTTTAAAATAGAGAAGTTTTTCTTCAAAACTACAGTTTTGGCAAGCAAAATCATTTTTGGCTTTGAAAGTAGAGCAAGAATTACTGAAAAGAAAATACAGTAATTATAAGGATTTTTATCTGTTATAAAGTTAAAGTAGGAAAAAAATCAGGTTCTCTATAAACATAACTGAATTTACTTCAGTGTATTATTTTAAGACTATTTATTGTATATTAATATTAATATTTAAGTTTATTATTTTTGTCACAGGAGGAAACTTTCATGAGATATATTTTCAGGTTTTAATTAGATTATAAATTGTTGAAAAATAACATTTAGTTTTATGAAATATTGAAGAATTCTATCAAAATTAAGTGTGTCTTTATCTGTTTCATTTGCTAGGTCACTCATTCATTTAACAAACAGTTATAGAGTGCCCTAATGTTGGGGTACCTGGGTGGCTCAGTTGGTTCGGCTCTTCCGGGATCGAGCCCCGCATCAGGCTCCCTTCTCAGTGGGAAGCGTGCTTCTCCCTCTCTCATTCTCCCTGCTTGTGTTCCCTCTCTGGCTGTGTTTCTCTCTGTCAAATAAATAAATAAAATATTTTAAAAAAATAGAGTACCCTAATGGCAATGAACTTGGACTTTATGGATGATACAAAGATAGATCAAATGCTTCCTTGCCTTCAAAAAGCTTATAATCTCATGAAGAGATATGACAGGTGCTTTTATGTCTAAAATCCTAACTAGTGAGAATAAAGGTGTTTTTATGATTTTTGGCTTTGTCATGCCATCAAACATGTCAACATAAGCAGTCATTTTTTTTGCTTTGTTTGCACAGTGTTGGTCTGGACAGTGTTTATGTAAAATAGGGGGTTGATTACCAAAATGAAAACTCTAAAGTTTTCAGATAAAAATCTGAGCATATTGGCTTCTCTCAAAAAATGGGATCATCTGGAAGCACTGGGCCCACATTCCCATAAGGAACAGTTGGCTGGAGCTAAATAGCAGCTGCCCCCTATAAATGGGTTGGGCTCGTAGTTTCCCCCAATCCATGCTTGTGACCTCTACATGAGGATGGGTGTTGGTTGTTGTTATTAGCTCACTTCCTGTGTGTGTGTGTGTGTGTGTGTGTGTTTTAAGATTTTATTTATTTATTTATTTGACAGAGTGGGCAGAAGTAGGGGTTAGTGGCAGAGGGAGAGGAAGAAGGGGTTCAATCCCAGGTCCCCAGGATCATGACCTGAGCAAAAGGGAGATGCCTGACTGAACCATCCAGTCCCCAGCCACCACCCCACCCCCTTTTAAGAGAATAGTAAAATTTTCTTATATGCATATTTCTATCCAAGATGGAAGAAACAAAACTAGACTGAAAGGGCCATGTGTTTTTTGTTTTGTATTTTTTTTTAGGTAGTATATATCTGAATTTAGTCTATTACTTGATTCATTTAATAATATGTATTGTGGACCCACCTTGTGCGGGCACTATTCTAGATGCTGGGAACAAGAAGGTGGGTAGGATAGATGAAGAACCTCAGGAAGCTTACCTTCCAGTTTCCTGCCTGGGCTTTATAGGCCTGTCACCCTTGATTTATATCAACAAGGAAAGGATATCTTCAGTGTTAAATCCTTCAGAAGGATTGAGGGGAATAGGGATTGCGAAGAGGCCAGTGGATCAGCTGAGTGGAAATGCTTTTAGAATTTAAGAGAGTTAAGCACTAAACCAAGATCAAAGGGGCTTTGGAGAGGGAGAGGTTGAAGATTTGAAAGGACTTTTTAATCTTCTAAAATGCAAAATTGACCATAAAAAGGGAGTTGAAACAAGAGAAAGATAGATTACAATACATTCTTAGAAGACAAAAAAGCAGTTATTAGAACCTATGTATTACTGAGTTAGAGTTTCTAGTGAGATGTGGGCCAGCTGACGTCAGTGGACACCAGCGAGACATATCACTAGGGGAAACCAGCCTCTGCAGAAGCTGGTGAGGGATGTGTGCATGGGTGTAGTGTACCTAGTGTACCTCCTTTTTCCTCATACAACCAGACAAAAGGTGAGAGGTTTATCAGACTTATTATTGAGAGAAATTGAGCCAGAGAGCCTCTAGATGGAAGATAAGCAAGAGAGTGACGGCAGGAAAGAGGCACAGCACCAAAAACAGAGGGATGAAGCAAAATTCTGTACCGAACCCTAGGACTCCCACATATCCACTCTGCTTCTATAATGCCTGCATCCAGGTGAATACTCTTCATGAAGTGAGACATAGGACGATTCTTCTTTGGAAAAAGTGACTGTCCCTAGAGAACTAATCTTTCTACATTCACATTTGAGGGACTTTCAGTGAAATCAACCGACTGATCAGTAAAGTTGTTCATCAACGCACTGTGCCAGCATACATCAAGCTTGCAATCAAAGTTCAGTGCTCCATCCTTAATTATATATGCATTATAAAAAACCATCAGAAATTAGAGTGTAGCTTCCAGCATGGAAGACAGAGGCCAAACTATGAAAACAGAAGAAATGAACCTGGATGAAATGAAGATGTTCATTTTCAAGGATGCAGAAAAAAACTTTAAAAATGAAGATGTTCATTTCAAAGATGCAGGGAAAAAAAACATTAAAAAAACCCCACCTAATTGATTATGTCAAGGATTTAAAATATTGCATTCAGAGAACAAAAGAGGATCCTGGTAATAAGAAAATAAAAAAATTGGTGTTGAATAGTTGGATTGGAAAATAAATGAGGGAAATATCTCAGAAAGTAGGAGTGTAGAAAGATCATTAGCATAAGGTGTTAAATGGTTGTCTTAAAAACAAGTTCCTGAAAGAGAAGATAAGAGAAGATTGTATAGAAAAATATAATGAAAACTTCCAACACTATTTTCAGTAATGTGAAACTCATATTTGAAGCTGTGTTCAGTACAATGAATGGAAGCAAAATCCCAGGAAATAGTATTGTCAAATTCCAAAACACTCGAAATAAAGATATGATCCTAAGAGCAGGAAGGTGGAGAGTGTAGTAAAGGAGGCAGGAAATTAGAAGAAAGACGGAGACACAAATTACTGCACATGGGGATTGAGTGGGGACCTGCTGTGTGGGTTGAGGTTTCCTTTTAAAAGGACTTTTGATTCAACTAACTAGTTCAAAATGTCATTTGGAAGTTTATGTTTTGGCATTACCTCTCAACTATACCTGTGCTCACCTTCAGGTTTACAGGTGGTCCCAAAGAGAAATGGCAGACATCAAAGCCATGTTATTTTGTTACCTGTTTATTTATTTACTTGGGTACATAGGAGGGTTTTTGTTTTTGTTTATTTACTTTTCAAAGTAAGCTCTATACCCAATGTGTGACTCAATGTCACAACCCTGAGATCAAGATTCCCATGCTTCACCAACTGAGCCAGCCAGGTGCCCCCAAAGGACTTTTTATTATACTATTTTTATGTGGTTCAAAAACTACATAAGAAAATTTTTTTGAAATTGTATAGATAATAAAGGACAACATACAGATACATTTTAGCACATACAGGGGCTGAAGATTATTGTATATAGTCATTCACTCTATTGTCTGGTATGGAGAATGTGGTCAGTTTAATAATATAAAGCAAAATGGAAAAAATGATCACTCTTACTGGTCAAGTACTACTTCTACCCTGGTTTGTTGACCACCCATCCAGCTCTTTTACACACACGTAGTCTTACACTTTTCCAGTGAGGATTTATTATTCAGCCATGATTTGGGATCCCAAGGTGGGGATCACCATGTACCCAGGTCCCCCTTCGCCACCCTGGGAGAACGATGGAAGACAAAGAAGAGGTAGGTGGAGCCAGTTCTGATCTTCCCAGGAGACGTGCCTTCTGTCCCGCAGTCATCCCAGGCCGACGTTCAGACTATGGGGCAGAAGGACTTGTGAACACGCCAGTACCATTCACACGTGGAGACATCACCTCCTTCAGCAGTGGAAGTCCATGGAGTTCTGCCAGCAGTTCCTGATCTGGTTCTGGCTGAGGAAGCAGCTGTCCAAAGAGACAGTCTGGTAGTTCTTGATTCTTGATTTTGGACTTGATGTCTTCTGCCATGGTGCCAACTCTTAAAGACATCCCTGAATCACCTCACAGCTCAGTGTGACTCTCAGCAAAGACACCAGAATCAGACAGGATGTGGAATTAACATTTTGTTTGCTTTTTAATGAACAATGTTATGTAAAGCAGTATGGTAATGGTCATTGTGAAATTTAGTTTAATAATGGTGGGACTTTATAGAGAAAATTCCATTTGGATTCCAAAAGTCCAAAAATAAGACTTTGTTATATTGTGGTGGGGAAAAAATATTGTGTTACAAAGGACTTCATACCCAGATTTTCTTTCCTCACCATCATTAGTGTTCTCATTCTTTGTTTTCCTTCCTCAGTAAGATATTTCCCAAAGGCCTTCCTGATGAGTACGCCATAGCAGCTGTGTTTCGAGTACGAAGAAACACCAAAAAGGAACGATGGTTTCTGTGGCAGGTTTTAAGTCAACAGAATACACCACAGGTGAGGAATCAAAGAGTTGTGCTGATTAGTTTTCCCCTATGTGGTTATGCCAGGTGAATCCTGGCATGGTGTGCACAAATCTGGAAGCAGGTGTACTATCTGAATAGTCTTCCTTTTAGGGGAATCATCATCAGGGAAATGCAAGTATTCTCATAGTTAGGATGATCTTGCTGAGATCTGTAATATGACTCATATCTCGTCTAAAGACACCCAAACAACCCTTCTTTCACAACTGCTTCATTGACACTAAGTCCACCTTACTAATAACTTCTTTATCGCCTGTCATTTCTGATATGTGTCATTTTTAAATAATTCATTGTTTCCTTTGAAAGTCCATAGTGAGTGAGGAGGGGGGGTAAAATATTGATTCCATCAATAAAAAGTTATTGAACACATGCTATATTATAGTTAATGACGAAGACATTTTTTAAAGAGTTATTCCCTTTCTCAGGGAGAAAGACCTTTCTCAGGTCTTAAGAGGATTGCATCTAGGAGAACAATATACTAGAACATAATCACAGTGTGACAGGTGCAGTGGTAGAGGTAGGCTCAGAGCTGCGTGGGGACTATGGGAGCATTGAAAGGGTACCTTCCTAAAATGGGGCACAGGGAGAAGGAACCCAGGATTACATGCAAAAGATGACACTTGGGCAGAAAGATGAGCGTGCAAGGACTCCAGGTTGGGGGAGGGGGAGATGAACCTCAGTATTACTTGTTGGCACCTTACATTTGTGTTTATTTCTAAACATATCCCCTGAGATGTTTTTTATTTCACTTGTCTTTTAATCTGTTAATACAGTCACAGTTTTATGATGGAAAGATGAACTGAACTAAAAGAACTAAAAGTTCAAAATCCTTTATGAAAAGTCATTTTCTGTGCACCATGCAAATCATCAAAGTTTCAAGAAGTTGATCTCAGTTTCCATGCTAAGAGAAGTGATCCTATTCTTACTCTTTTTAAATTAAGTAACATTTAATTCTTGAATTACTCATACAGAATTATATATATACTTAGATATACATATAAATATACACCCTCAGATGTTCTCTCAAGAAAGGAACATATTACATTCACCAGAATGCACCATCTTCAAAACATTTTTATACCCGGATATTTGCTATTCTTTGGATTAACAACTCTAGTAGATACAGGTGTCATCTAAAACATTTTATTAAGTGCCTCAATTATACCAACTTGCATCTCTAACTTTTAATTTGTGTGCTTTAGTAACTTTGAACCATGGTTTAAAAACATTTAATGCTAATTTGCATTTTTGCAGGTTTCTATAGTAGTTGATGGTGGAAAGAAGGTGGTAGAATTGATGTTCCGAGCTCCGGAGGGAGATGTGTTGAATTATATTTTTAAAAATCGAGAACTACGTCCTTTGTTTGATCGTCAGTGGCATAAACTTGGCATCAGTATACAATTCCGGAGCATTTCACTCTATATGGATTGTAATTTAATTGCAAGCCGGCATATAGATGAAAAGGACACTGTGGACCTTCATGGAAGGACTGTTATTGCTACACGAGCTTCCGATGGCAAGCCTGTGGACGTGAGTTTTGATGTTTGTTATGAAAGAGAACTAGTAAAGTTTCTAAATTAGATACCTTATTAAAACCTTCTTTCTTTAGTTACTATGTAATACATTCCCTCCTCAACACTGTTTAAATTAGCCATCAGATGTGTGAAGGCATAGCTATGTATTTCCAACTGTATTTTCATATATATTATCTTCTCTCTATTTTCACCCATTTCCTTCAGCCTGTGAATTTTAAAGAACTAGGTCATGCCTTTAAAAATAAGATTATTACAATTAAATTCTAGTAAAAATGCACCATGTGATACAAAAAGACAGCTTGAATAAGCTTATATGTTTTGAATAGAAAAGACTGGGAAAAGATGAACTTTAGATTAAATGGTCACACATTATCTGATGTTTCGATTCAAGAACAACAGCCTGTTTATTTATCCTCAGAATAGCAATAATGTTGTATTGCAGACTATTTCTCCTAAGTCTATAACGGTTTTTCAGGGTTCTGCTACATGGAAACATAGCTACTAATTGTGTCAGTAGGTCATTTTGATGAGAACAAATGGCTAGCAATACCCTTTCAGAGAAAAAGGTCCTTTAAAAATAATAATTGGTGTTCAGGTGTTAATAGATTTATTATTCATTTCACTAGAGAAGAAGACCTATAATCCTAAAAAAATTCCTTAAAAAAGGGAGATATCTCTAAATTTCATGACTTCAGACTTTCTTGTGGGTGGAATGATAAGAAAACCCATAAAAATAACCTAAAAGTAACCTGAATGCAGGTCACCAATATAAATTGCTAATGTACATAGAAGTTCAATTTTTTTCAAAAGGGCAGTTCTATACAAATACATATTTGGGAAGCCTATTTTTTCTAAATGCCCCTGTGGAAGGAATCATGATAGATAGATGCTTAATAGATGAATAAAGATAGTATATGTCCATATGTGTGTGTGTGTATGTATACACTAAAATATGTTTAAACTATCTTCTCTTAGAAATAGTGAACAAATCAGTGAGAATGCCATAATTAGAGCTCAGTGATGATTAGCAAAATAGGCCAGAGTAGGAAAAACCAATCATGGAAGCAGGACATCATGGCATTATGGAGAGTGAGCTGGTTTGGGGATCAGATAGATGTGGCTATAAATCCTGGCTCATCTACTTAACTGTAATGATCTGCTAATTTATATAGTTAGCTGTTAATTTATCTGTATCTCAGTATCCTCAGTTTAAAAATTGTGTTCATAGAGTTACTTAGTTATGATTATATAGAGTATGTGCTATAGTGCCTAGTATGTGGTTAGTCAGGACTAGACATTCCACTCAATCCTGGCCAAAATAATAGAAAAAAAATCCTGCTTCTCTTTCTCTCAGACATCTTGAAGGCAAATGGAAGGATCAAAATCTATATTAGTAAATGGTGGCTACCAATGATAATAACAATATTAATTATAACACAACAATTCTAGACAGACCTTTCAGAAAGGTCTCTCCAAGGCAAAGGAGGAAGTGGAGACCAACAGTTAGAACACCAGAGATGTATTTTCAGCAGCAGGTGGAGTGTAGGTAGATAGGGGGTAAATTCAGGGAATTCTAGCAATAGTATGAGAGAGTGGCATCTGCTGCAAATACTAAAGTTTGGGACTGGAGTTTGGGATTGGAACCTCTTATAAGACTGGTGAGAGCAAAGTAGGCTCTGTTTCTAAGACTTAAATAACTAAGCACATACTGAAAATAAATACAGAAACTTTGCAGGGAGATGGCAATGAGAAAGGAATAAGTTATTGCAAGTATAGGGTCCAGGCTCAGAGCTTGCCCTCTGAAGGTCAAGTGCTGTGTTCTGTGTCTCATTAACTTCTCACCCAAGAAAAGAATTGAACCCAGAATGAAGGGCTAAAAAATATCAGGCATGTCCTCTAAAAGACACAATGTAAAAATTATAGTATTACAGTAGTTTCATAGTTTAGTGTGGTATCTTCATTTGAGGATAAAATTAAAGCCCTACCTAAAATGAGGAAACAGAGGAATGTGTTCCAAATGAAAAAAGAGCACAAAATGACAGTAAGAGACCTATATGAAGCAGACAAGTAATATGCCTGATAAAGAATTTGAAGTAATGATGATAAAGATGCTCACTCGACTTGAGAGTGAAAGACCTCAGTGAGACTCTTAACAAAGAGAAAGAAAACATAAAAAAGAACCAATCAGATATGAAGAACTCAGTAACTTAAACTAAAAATACACTAGGTGAAATAAATTTTAGACAAGAGGAAGCATAATAAAGAATCAATGACCCATAGGACAGAGTAACGGAAAACAGTCAAACAATCAAACAATCAAACATCATCAGACATAATGGTATTCACATTATAGGGATCGCAGAAGGGAAGTAGGAGAAAAGGAGACAGGAAATTTATTTGAAGAAACAACAGCTGAAAATTTCCTGAATCTGGGGAAGGAAACAGAAATCCAGATCGAGGAGACACAGAGACACAGAGAACCCCCAACAAAATCAACCCAAGGAGGTCAACCCCAAGGCACATAGTAATTAAAATGGCAAAAAAGGGAGAGAATTTTAAAAGCAGCAAGAGAAACCAGTTGAATACAAGGGAAACTCCACAAGGCTATCAGCTGATTTTTCAGCAGAAACTTTGCAGGCTAGAAGAAATATATGATATATATATTCAAAGTGTGAGAAGAAAAAACCTGCAGCCAAGAATATGCTATTCAGCAAGGCTACCATTCACAATAGAAGGAGAGATAAGAGTTTCCTAAACAAACAAAAGTAAAAGGAATTCATGACTACAAAACCAGACCTATGAGAAATGTTGAATGGAAAAGAAAGACCATAAGTAGGAGTAGGGAAAGTAGAAAAACACAAGAGTAATAAAATCAATTATATCTATGAAAATCAATCAAGGGATTCACAAAATAAAAGGATGTAAATTATAACACCATATACCTAAAATGTGAGGGGGAAAAGAGTAAAGAATGAGTTCAAACATAAATAGCCATCCACTGAATATAGACTGCTATAGGCATAACATGTTATATACAAAACTAATAGTAACCACAAATCAAAAACCACTAATATATATGCAAAAAATAAAGGAAAGGAATCCATGTATATCACTAAAGAAAGGCAGCAAATTGAGAGAGAAGTAATGCAAGAGAAGAAAGGAACAAAAAAGGAGTACAAAAACAATCATGAAACAAGTAACAAAATGGCAATAACTACATACTTATTAATAATTATTTTGAATGTAGGCGGACTAAATGCTCTAGTCAAAAGACACAGGAAGATGGAATGGATAAAAAAAAAAGACCAATCTATATGCTGCCTATAAGAAACTCATTTCAAACCTAAAGACATGTGCAGACTGAAAGTGGGAAGGAATGGAAAAACATTTGTCATGCAAACAGAAATGAAAAGAAAGCAGTATTTATTTCAGACAAATTAGACTTTAAAACAAAGACATTAACAAGAGACAAAGAAAGATACTATATAATCAAAATAAAAACAAACCAACAAGATAAAACAATTGTAAATATTTATGCACCCAATATGGGAGATCCCAAATACATAAAGCAGCTTATCACAAACAGAAAGGAAGTAACTGTTAGTAATATAATAATAATAGGGAACATTAACAACCCACTTATATCAATGAATAGATCATCCAAACAGAAAATTAACAAGGAAATGGGCTTTGAATAACACATTGGACCTGATAAATCTAACAGATATATTCAGAACATTCTTTCCTAACACAGCATAATATACATTCTTTTCAAGTGCACATGTAATATTCTCCAAAAAAGATCACACATTAGGCCACAAAACAAGTCTCAATAAATTAAAAAAGATCAGTCACACCATGCATCTTTTCTGACAACAATGCTATGAAAATAGAAATCAACAAGAAAAAAATGTGAAAAAACATAAATACGTGAAGGTTAAATAGCGTACTACTGAAAAATGAATGAGTCAACCACGGAATCAAAAAAGAAATTAAAAGATACATGGAGACAAATGGAAAGAAAATAGTCCAGAATCTTTGCAACACAGCAAAGCAGATCTAAGAGGGAAGTTTTTTGTTTTTTGTTTTTTGTTTTTAAAGATTTTATTTATTTATTTGACAGAGAGAAACACAGCCAGAGAGGGAACACAAGCAGGGGGAGTGAGAGAGGGAGAAGCAGGCGTCCTGCCAAGCAGGGAGCCCGATGTGGGGCTTGATCACTGGTCTCGGGGATCACGACCTGAGCCGAAGGCAGTCACTTAACCAACTGAGCCACCCAGGCGCCCCTATAAGTGGAAGTTTATAGCAGTGCAGGATTATCTCAAGAAGCAAGAAAAATATCAAATAAACAACCTAATCTTACTCCTAAAGGAACTAGAAAAAGAACAAAAAGAAAAAAAAAACAAAAGCAGCAGAAGAAAACAAAAAATATCAGAACAGAAATACATGAAATAGAAACTAAAAAAAAAACACAATAGAACAGATCAATGAAACCAGGAGCTGTTTCCTGGAAAAGATTAACAGAATTGATAAACTCATAGCCAGACTCATTTTAAGAGAGAGAGAGAGAGAGAGAGAGAGAGAGAGAGAGAGAGAGAGAGAGAACTCAAATAAACAAAATCCAATGAAAGAGGAAAAAATGAAAACTGACACCACAGAAGAACAAATGATTGTAAGAGAATATTATGAAGACTATTATGCCATAAATTGCAGAACCTGGAAGTAATCAATTAATTTCTAGAAACCTATAACTCCCAAAGCTAAAGTAGGAATAGAAAATTTGAATAAACAATTACCAGCAATGAAATTGAATCAGTAATCAAGAAACTCCCAAAAAACAAAAGTCCAGGTCCAGACTACTTCACAAGTGAATTCTAGTAAGCATTTAAAGAGTAATTAGTGTCTCTTTTTCTAATTATTGTAAGAAACAGAAGAGGAAAGAAATCTTCCTAATTCATTCTATGAGGCCAGCATTACCCTAAAGCCAGAAGCAGATAAAACACTATTAAAAAAAAGAGATCAAGGTAATGCTAACCTCATAGAGTGAGTTTGGGAGTTTTCACTCCATTTCTATTTTTTGAAATAGCTTCAGTAGAATAGGTATTATTTCTTCCTTATGTGTTTGGTAGAATTCCCCTGGAAAGCCATCTTACCCTGGACTTTTGTTTTTGGGGAGGTTTTTTGATTACTGTTTGAATTTCCTTACTTGTTATTGGTCTTCAGATTTCTACCTCTTCCTGTTTCAGTCTTGATAGTTTATAAGTTTCCAGAAATGGATCCTCAAATCTATTTTCAACTAATCTTTGACAAAGCAGGAAAGAATATCCAATGGGAATAAGAGTCTCCTCAATAAATGGTGCTGGGAAAATTGGACAGCCACAAGAAGAAGAATGAAAGTGGACCATCTCTTATACCATACACAAAGATAAACTCAAAATGGATGAAAGACCTAAATGTGAGATAGGAATTTATCAAAATCCTGGAGGAGAACACAGTAACCTTTTCCACCTCAGCCACAGCAACTTCTTAGAAGACACATCTCTAAAGGCAAGGGAAGCAAAAGCAAAAATGAGCTATTGGGACTTTAAGATAAAAAGGTTCTGCACAACAAAGGAAACAGTCAACAAAACTACAAAGCAACCTATGGAATGGGAGAAGATATGTGCAAATGACATATCAGGTAAAGGGCTAGTATCCAAAATCTATAAAGAACTTACCAAACTCAATACCCAAAAAACAAATAATCTAATCAAGAAATGGGCAGAAGGGCGCCTAGGTGGCTCAGAGGGTTAAGCCTCTGCCTTCGGCTCAGGTCATGATCTAAGGGTACTGGGATCAAGCTCCACATCGTGCTCTCTGCTCAGCAGGGAGTCTGCTTCCTCCTCTTTCTCTGCCTGCCTCTCTGCTTATTTGTGATCTCTCTCTCTATCAAATAAATAAATAAATAAATAAAATCTTAAAAAAAAAAAAAGAAAGGGGCAGAAGACATGAACGGACATTTCTGCAAAGAATACACCCAAATGGCCAATAGGAACATGAAAAATGTTCTATATCACCTGCCATTAGGGAAATACAAATCAAAACCACAATGAGATACTACCTTACACTAGCTAGAATGGCTAAGATTAACAAGACAGGAACAACAAATGTTGTCGAGGATGTGAAGAAAAGGGAACCCTCTTTCACTGTGGGTAGGAATGCAAGCTGGTACGGCCACTCTGGAAAAAGATACGAAGGTTCCTCAAGAAGTTAAAAATAGTTACACTATGACCCAGCAGTTGTACTACTGGGTATTTATCCAAAGATACAGATGTAATGAATAGAAGAGGCACACATATCCCAATGTTCATAGCAGCATTGTCCATAATAGCCAAACTGTGGAAGGAGTCGAGATGTCTTTCAGTAGATGAATGGGTAAAGATGTGTTTCATATATACAATGGAATACTACTCAGCCATTAGAAAGAATAAATACCCATCATTTACATTGACATGGATGAAACTGAAGGTATTATGCTAAGTGAAATAAGTCAGTCTGAGAAAGACAATTATCATATGGCTTCACTTATATGTGGAATATAAGGAATAGCACAGAGGATCATAGGGGAGGAGAAGGAAAACTGAACGGTAAGAAATCAGAGAGGGAGCCAAACCATGAAAGACTTGACTCCAGGAAACAAACTGAGGGTTGTAGACAGGGAAGGGGGTGAGGAGATGGAATAACTGGGTGATGGGCATTAAGGAGGGCAGGTGATGTGATGAGCACTGTGTGTTATATGCAATAAATGAATCATTGAACACTACATCAAAAACTAATGATGTACTACATGTTGCCTAATTAAATTTAAGTTAAAAAATTTTAAAAAGAGAACTACAGGCCAATATCTCTGATGAACATAGTAGAAAAATCCTCAAAATCGTTCACTACAGTCAAGTGGGATTAATTCCAGGGATGCAAGGGTGATTCAATATTTGCAAATCAATCAATGTGACACATCAATAAGAGAAAGGATAAAAAAATACCTTTTTAATAAAAGCAGAAAAAACATTTGACAAAGTACAACATCCATTCATGATAAAAACTCTCAACAAAGTAAGGTTAGAGGGAACATACCTCAACATAATAAAGACCATGTATGACAAACGAACCTTGTATGTATATGTATATACTTACTTAAAGGTGAAAAACTGAGAGCTTTTCCCTAATCTCAGGAACAACACAATGCTGTCTGCTCTCACCACTTTTATCAACATAGTTCTGGAAGTCCTAGCCACAGCAATCAGACAATAAAAAAGAATAAAAGACATCTAAATTGGTAAGGAAAAAGTAAAACTTTAACTGTTTGCAGATGACATGATACTATATATGTAAAACCCCAAAGCCTCCACCAAAAATCAACTAGAACTGATAAATCAATTCAGTATCATTACAGGATAAAAAATCAACATATAGAAATCCATCACATTTCTGTATGTTAATAATGAAATAGCCAACAGAGGAATTAAAAAAACAATCCCTTTTACAATTGCATCAAAAGTAATCAAATTCCCAGGAATCAACTTAACCAAGGAGCTGAAAGACCTGAACTCTGAAAACTATAAAACATTGATGAAAAAAATTGAAGATTTCAAACAAATGGAAAGATATGCCATGCTCATGGATTGGGAGAACACATATTTTTAAAACTTCCATAGTACCTAAAGCAATCTGCAGATTTAATGGAATCCCTATCAAAATACCAACAGCATTCTTCATAGAACTGGAACAAATAATCATAAAATCTGTATGGAAATACAAAAGTCCCTGAATACCCAAAGCATTCGAAAAAGCAGAACAAAACTGTAGGTTATCACAATCCCAGATTTCAAGATATACTACACAGCTTTAGTAATCAAAACAGTGTGGTACTGGCACAAAAATAGACACTTAGACCAATAGAATAGAATAAAAAGCCCAGAAATAAATGCACAATTATATGGTCAATTATTCTTCAACAAAGAGGCAAGAATATGCAATGGGAAAAAGACAGTCTCTTCAACAAATGGCGTTGGAAAAACTGGACAGCCCCATGCAAAAGAATGAAATTGAACTACTTTCTTAAACCATACATAAAAATAAACTAAAGATGGATTAGGTCCTAAATGTGAGACCTGAAACAGTAAAAATACTAAAAGAGAGCATAGGCAGTAATGTCTTCTCCCATACCAACTTTTGTTCTAGATAGGTCTTCTGAGGCAAGGGAAACAGAAGCAAAAATAAACCATTGGGATTTCATAAAAAAAAAAAAAAAATCTTCTGCACCGCAAAGGAAACCATCAACAAAACTCAAAGACAACCTATTGAATGGGAGTAGATATTTGCAAATGACATATCTGATAAAGGGTTAGTATCCAAAATATATAAAGAACTTATCAAACTCAACATCCAAAAACAAATAATCCAATTAAAAAATGGGCAGAAGATGTGAACAAACATTTCTCCAAAGAAGACATACAGATGCCCTACAGACACGCAAAGAGATGCTCAACATCAGTCATCATCAAGGAAAATGAAATCAAAACCTCGATGAGCTATCACCTCACACTTGTTAGAATCACAAAAAATAAAAAACAAGAAACCACATGTTTTGGCAAGGATGCCAAGAAGAAGGAACACTTGAACACTGTTGGTGGAAATGCAAACTCATGCAGCACCTGAGGAAAACAGTATAGAGTTTCCTTAAAAATTAAGAATAGAGGGCACCTGGGTGGCTCAATGGGTTAAAGCCTCTGCCTTCAGCTCAGGTCATGATCTCAGGTCATGAACCCTGGGGTCCAGGCCCGCGTTGGGCTCTCTGCTCATCAGGAGGCCTGCTTTCTCCTCCCTCTCTACCTTTCTCTCTGCCTACGTGATCTCTCTCTCTCTCTCTGTCAAATAAATAAATAAATAAATCTTTTTTAAAAAATTAAGAATAGAATATATTTCCTTATATTTTTCCTAAAATCAAAACAAAACTAAATTATATATATGTATGTATATATATATATATATAACTCAGCCATAAAAAAGAATGAAGTCTTGGCATTCATTACAACATGGATGGTTCCAGAGAGTATAATGCTAAGTGAATTAAGTCAGTCAGAGGAAGACAAATACCATATGATTTCACACGTATGTAAAATTTAAGAAACAAAACAAAGAAAAAAAGAGACAAACACTCCTAACTAAAGAGAAGAAACTGATGGTTACTAGAGGGGAGGTGGGTATAACTATACTAGATTTAAAATTTAAAAACATAATAAATGAAAAAAGACAAAATTAAGAAATTAAAATGATACTATTATGCAACTTATTTTTGAGATAGTGCTTGAGTTAAGCAAGTAAAATGCATATTTTATTCTCTAAAGATTCTTGGTCTTGAGATCACGACCTGAGCTGAAGGCAGAGGCTTTAACCCACTGAGCCACCCAGGCGCCCCTTAACACTTTCTATGAGCTGAATAGATTCTGTTAATCTCAGTGCACTGTAGAGTAATAGTTATAGCTTTTCTCCCCTCTTTTTTTGCTTTTTTGGGTGTTGAGTAGAGTTTCAGAACTCACTGAAGATATCTGCTTCCCATTATGGTAAGATTAATTATTATAACTGTTGAATCTTTCTATAGAACATACTTATTGACATCAAAGTAATACATAATTGAGCTCTGTGATACTGGGAGACAGAGGAAGAGGTGGAGAGAGGCAGAGAGAGAAGCGCAGGCAGTGGGAGGAGAATGAGAGGGAAGAGGTTGTTCCTGACCTACATGATATGTGACATCATTGTATGATTAATTATTAATTAACTTATTAAATTTGCAACCACAAAGTAACCTAAAATAGTCGATTTACACATCTATCCTATTGACATTTTTTTCAGTAGTCTGTTGCATTAATTTCTCACATAGTTACTTGATCACATAGCATTTAAAGACATGATTGTACTTTTTTTGGACTACTTTTTATTTCATGTCCAATGCCAAAAAATATGAATCTGCTAAGTAGATAGAAGGAATTCATTATTTTTGTAAAAAGATTGCAAGTATTGCTCAGGATTATCCCAATGGTATAAAATACGTAGATATTAGACAAAATCCATGAAATATAGATGAAAACTAAGTACTTTTTTTTTCTTATTGAGAAGTGAGCATCTGTTTCAGTGTCTCAAATAAGAGCTATGGAACTACTGAGAAGACCTTTTCTATCATGTGTTCATACCTTCGACTTTGACATATCTTTCTTCACAATTTTTTACTTTGAAATATTTCTTATTTTGTGGGTATAGTGTCTTGTAATGCATAACATATCTCTTTTAACTCAAATACTTTTTTTGTATGAAATAAGTAGCAAAGATTTGCAGTTGCTTTCATTACCTGATTTCCTTTATCTAGAGATCCATTTCATTAGTTGAATCCCATGTCTCTTTCTCAAATGGTCCATAAAATCATGAACCCTAAATTAAATAAAAGCATTAAAAATATCCACCAATAATTTATTTGTATAGATCCTTTTATCTTTCCAGTTAAATTACCATAAATAAGTGCCTAAATGTGACTTTTAGGAAAACTAATGATGTGTCTTATTACAACTTTTTTAATAGATTGAGCTTCATCATTTTAAAATCTACTGTAACTCAAACTTCATAGCACAAGAAACATGTTGCGAAGTATCAGATACTAAGGTAAGTTAATTTTCTTGGCTTGTGAAGAATATAGAATGCCAGTTGCCTAATGTGTAGAATGCAAATGTAGGGCAGCACTGTGTATCTTCTGTTGAAGCCAGTTGAGTAATTTGTTCTAAGAGACCACTCTTAGCACTCTCACAGTTATTTTTTTTTTTTTTTACACAAGTTGAATCCCAGTGTTTTGTCTTGAACTTTGGGAATGATATGTCCTCACTTTGGACTCAGCATAAGAGAGAATTTATGACTTTTTCTCTGAAATATGTTCTGACAGTAGCATCATCATTTTCCAGATGTGGAGATTTTTAAATCTGTGATCATACCTTATTCTTACTCATTTTCCCTCTTCTAGCCTGTCATCCATCCTGGATAACTTTCCTTTGTGATAAAGTTTTTTTTAAAGACTTTATTTGTGGGGTGCTTGGGTGGCTCAGTTCATTAGCGACTGCCTTCAGCTCAGGTCATGATCCTGGAGACCCGGGATTGAGTCCCACATCGGGCTCCCTGCTCGGCAGGAAGCCTGCTTCTCCCTCTCTCACTCCCCCTGCTTGTGTTCCCTCTCTGGCTGTGTTTCTCGCTGTCAAATAAATAAAAAATCTTAAAAAAAAAAAAAGAAATAAAGGCTTTATTTGAGAGAAAGAGAGAGTGAGAAAGAGCATACACAGAGGGGAGGAGCTGAGCAGGGAGCCCGATGCAGAGCTTGATCCCAGGACCGTGAGATCATTACCTGAGCCGAAGTCAGACGTTTAACTGACTGAGCCACCCAGGCACCCTGTGATAGATTTTTCATCTTCCTTTTCCCTGTTATTGACCTGGTCCACCTTTATCTCATGCCTGGATTGTTGCATTATCACATCAAATGCCTTCCCTGTCTCCAGACTTTTTTTCTTTTTAGTGTAACCAGGATAAGTCTCTGAATCATTACTTTGTATATGCATTTATTTTCTCTCACTAAACATTAATTATTCAAAAACATTGATCTTCTAGACATTGTGCTAAAGAATAAGGCTATAACAGATGTGAATAAGGCACATTCCCTGCCCTCTGTTCATTTCTTTCTCAAAGCCTTTGGTCATTCCCTGTTGGCAACAAAACATAAAGTCAGTTACTTCACCTCTCATTCTTTTTTAATTATTATTATTAAAGGTTTTATTTATTTGGCACAGACACAGAGAGTACAAGTAGGCAGAGCAGCAGGCAGAGGGAGAGGGAGAAATAGGTTCTCTGCTGAGCAGGGAACCCAATGCGGTGCTTGATCGTAGGACCCTGGGATCATGACCTGAGCCGAAAGCAGCCGTTTAACTGACTGAGCCACCCAGGGCCCC
This sequence comes from Spilogale gracilis, assembly GCA_004023965.1. NCBI lineage: Eukaryota > Metazoa > Chordata > Mammalia > Carnivora > Mephitidae > Spilogale > Spilogale gracilis. The sequence continues at coordinate 29,520 of PITA01018297.1, forward strand.
TAGCCTCTCATTCTTAATATTCCCAACATAACTGTACAACTGTTACTTTCTTATGCCAGTCTTCCATTAAAAAAAAATTCAGTGCTTTTTCTGTCTTGCATTATAATGGTCATGTGTGTTATCTTACATTAGATACAGTTGTATTTGTTTTTAATATGTTCAACTGCATTTTAAGCTTATTGAGGGGAGTTCTGTTTTCTTTTTTATTCCTAGTGCTTTGTTTGTAGAACATAGTCAAAACATTGTTTCTTGTCTTGTTGACTTATTGACTATTAAAGGAGGTAGATGGGACAAAAAGGTGTTTAAAAGGGGCTAATTCATTAAAGTCTTACAGAAAGAACATATGAAAAGTAAAAGAAAAAGCTGAAAATGTTTTTCTTGGTATTTTAGCTTTCCCAGAAGTTCTACACTTATTGTTCAAAATTACATAAAAATTTTATCAATAGTTTAGTAATTCAAAAATATTTTTGACTTCTGTTACTCACTGTGGGTAGTAGAATAATAATGTGACTGATTCAAAGCATAACTACGTTTTTCAATTTACTTGTTTTGCTTATGCAACTTGGTTTTATAAAGCATATCTCCAACCCAGTTTATGGCTCTCATTCCAAGTAAAATGAAAGCCAGCCAAATATCTTTCTATAAATATCTGAAAAGATAATTTATAATGTCAGTCTACAAACTTGAAATACCTAGACTTCCTGGAGCCACATATTTGAATTTTGAAGATGTTAATTCTCCAAAAGTTTATTTTTTTAATTAATTATTCTTTTAGGATTTAAGAGATCTTAAAATAATAATTTCTCCTGGTTGAAAAGTAACATAATAATGTTTTGATATATCTAAATTCTGTATTTTTGACCAATAGTTTTTACTCTGTATCATCACATATTTTCAATTCAAATTATGAGAAAACTGTTTAAGGAAGTATGGGTGATAAATTTGATGGAGTGGTTTAATTATTAAAAGCAATAACATAACCTCACAAAGTATGGAAGAAAAATTAATCACATCTTAAAAATATTATTTAGGAGTTAAATTTTGGAAAATAAGGTAGGAATTTGTCTTTGACTATAGAAAAAAAAATAACAAAAGCCTGCTTATTTTCCTGCTGGTAATTATTTGAAGGGACCTCACCATTCTTTTAATGAGTAGGAAAAAATAGAAACATGCCACATTTTACAAATGGGAGTGTATAGTTTGGAAGATAAACAATTATATGAAAGCCATTTAAGAGCATCTGTTATAATTCTGACACCAACTTTTTTAAAAAAATGTGTTGAATTCAGAAAATCTTAATGTGTTTGCTTAAAAATTTAATTTTATCCTGGAATTTCAAATTAGACATGTTTTTTGTAATTAATATTTTATAGTATGGTCAAGGGTTAAATTTATTCAAGATCATCTTTAAATATACTTCTTCTATTAATTAGATTTTCTGTTTCTGTAAAGTTTCATGACTGCAGACAGACAGAAGGAGAAAATCAGCAACATTTGTTGAAAATAAATGAGAAATGTGATTAAAATTTGTAGGGCCAATTAACTAAATATGTGTCAAATCAAAACCAGAGGTTTTATTAAGGGAAGGGTCCTTGTCTATTTTTATGTTGCCTTTAGGCACTTTCTGAAGAGTGTGGAAAGTTTTATAGTGAATACTGAGACATACTTTTAAAATCATTTGAATCCCCAATTTAATATAGTAAATTAGTTATCCAGACCAAAATGGTGAACTCAAATTGGGTCTTGACTACCTAAGTGGTAAATGGTAGAGCAGTTGCTGGAAAATCATATTGAATCATAGGTAATACATGGACTAGTCTGGCAATAATCATGTTTCGTTCTAACATAACTTTTAGACTTGTAGACTTGGAAACTTATTAAGATAACAGAATAGCTAATTATCAAATCTGGAAAGAGTAAATGTGATAGGCCTAGGGATGGACACAGGAAACTAGTCCCAGTATTTCTGGGTGTTATTTTTCTTAAAAATTTTGTTGTTTTCACAAACATTAGAGTGCTACCCAATTTTTCAAAAGAATTTTTTGTTTTAAAAATTATATATGTTGGGGCACCTTAGTGGCTTAGTCAGTTAAGCGTCTGCCTTCAGCTCAGGTCATGATCCCAGGGTTCTGGGTTCAAGCCCCACATAAGGCTCCCTACTCAGAGGGGAGCCTGCCTCTCCCTCTACATCCGCTATGTCTCCTGTTTGTGTTGTCTCTCTCTGTGTCAAATAAATAAAATCTTCTTTTAAAAATTGTGTATGCTTATTATAGAAAACTTGGAAAATACAGCCAAATTCAAAGAAGACAGTGATTATCAACCATAGTCTCACCACAATAAATAACCACTGACAATCTTTCAGTTTTATATCCTGACAATACTTTTCTAAGCATATATGATTTGTAGCATGCAAAGTAATGTATATCAGTCCTTTCCCCTAAATTGCAAATTCAGAGTTATGAAATTGCTAGTTTATAAAATTACAAATTCATAGTTACAGACCATGATGAGGAGCCTGGCAAATGATGTGGAGAGAAAGGGATGCATTTATTTATGCTTCCCATCTGGATTTATTTTTGAGAGAAAAAAAGTTTATTGCTTTGTAACTAAGTTTCACTTCAGGTTATCTCACATGTTCTGAACCCACTGCTTAAGGTATAAAATTCACCACTTGTCTGTTACAATGGAGACATTTTAATAACTTTAAAGGACAATGAACTTAAAGACCAAGACTAATGTATACTTTAATTAAATATAGACCATCCTGGAGTATAAAAAAAGAATTTATTTTCTACTTTTACATGCTTTTACAATCATCTTGTTGGAGTAAATAATGTTCTTAAAGTTCACATTGCTTGCTTTTATTTTATTTTATTATTTTATTTTTTAAGATTTTATTTATTTATTTGACAGAGAGAAACACAGCTAGAGAGGGAACACAAGCAGAGGGACTGAGAGAGGAAGAAGCAGGTTTCCCGCCGAGCAGGAAGCCCAATGTGTGGCTCGATCCGGGGTTTCCAGGATCATGACCTAAGCCAAAGGCAGTCGCTCAACCAACTGAGCCACCCAGGCGCCCCGCTTGCTTTTATTTTAAAATTTTGTTCCACAAATACATACACAGATGTAATAAGTATAATTACTTTATTATAACAAGGCGGTTATTGTGAATGTTTGGGATTACATCATAAACGTCATTTATAGTAGCTTTGGAATTGCTCAACAGATCAGCATTTTAGTGCATTTCTAGCATGTTGTCAGTGTAATAAAACACGTCGGGGGCCTAGTGAAAGAGCAAAGGCATTATAAACGCTCACATACCAGTGTCAACTTTTGGCTCATTACAAGGCCATTTTTGCAGGCAAGTTGAGCCATCCCTAGTTTGGTGGGAGCCAGTATTTGGGAGGTTATAATGTTTGGAATTGACCCTAATCATTTTTCTGGATTTTAGTGTCTAGAGCAGGATGGCTATGGAAGTGCTACGCCATCACTGTTGCCCGCTCATGCCAGTAAAGCGTCTGCCTATCTGCCAGCAACGCGGCAACTTCAAGACCGGTGCCAGTGCATTCCAGACAAGGTTTGCTAGTTTCAGTCTATGCCCACCAAAAAGCCATGACACAGAGCGAGCCACACCCCTTGAGTGTGGCCTGGCTGCACAGAAGGTGTCTTGACCTTTAGTGCTAGTTGAAGCAAATACATAAGCCACTCTGTCACTGGGGTAGATTAAGAGAAGGTAATTGGGAGTAGGATTTCCTGGATTTTTTTTTTCTGGATAGTTCTGGAACCATCAGACTTTCCAGGCTGTGAATTATGATGGATAGGAAGGTAAAGGAGGGACCCACCTGTACAGCACACAAATAATGAGCACTTACCATGTACAGGGAATAGGCTTCCATTCAGGGAATTCATAGTTGAAGGAAACAGTACATGAAGGAAACATGTACACAGAGGTACTCTGTATAGTATTTCTTTGCTGTGTACTGATACTGTAGGAAATAGGAAGAGAATATTGAAAAATTTGCTTCACTTGTCCCAGTATGGTCCCCTGGTGAGGAAGAGGTCCTGTGGACCTACATAAACTTCTTTATGAATATTAACGGCAGTCATAGGCTAAGCTACAAGGAGGCCAAGTGGTTTCTTGATGGTTTTCCTCTATGTCCATACTTGAGGAAAGGAAAGAGGAAAAGAAAAAACGAGCCCTGGTTCCTACAGAAGAATGTTTCCTAGTACTGCGACTTACTACATGCCCTTAGAGATGTAACACATTCAGGTACCACTTCACTTCTGGCTGGACAAGTAGATATGGGGAGGAAGTAAAAGTTTAGGGCAAACGTACATTTCTTCTAACAACAAATACTGTGTCATAAGCTCCATGAGAAAGGCAAGTACAAGGTGCAGGGGCCATAGAGGAGCATCACGTGTCCCAGTCCATGGAAAGTCTCATGGAGGCATAATGTCAAATGGCATTTGGAAGAGCGAGAGTAGTGAGCCTCTGAGCAAGAGAAGGGCATTCTAACAGAGGAACCAACATCAGCTTAGAGGAGAGGAAAGCTTTATCCTACTATTGTCACCTTCATATTTATAAGCTATTAGTCTTTAGCTCAATTTGGTAGAACATTTGATAACACAGAATTCATTTTTGCTTAGGGAGAAGCGGGATTGCCAGGAAATCCAGGCTCACCTGGTCAGAAGGGGGATAAAGGAGAAAAGGTAAGATATCTCAAAACACTGTCAGAATAAAAGTGGATTTGTCCAAACGTGACTTAAAAATGCATCTATCACATATCTCTATGCTCCATACAAATGTACACTTCTGTTAAAAGTCTATTAAGGACTATATTCAAAGAAGTAGAATGCTGATTTCTGAAACAAGGAAAACTACATCAGCATTCAAATCTGCTTTTGAGTTCCTATTGGAACTAAAATTTGAAAAGATGTAGAAACCCAAATCTTTGTATCTATAAACTATATGAAAAATTGTGAATCAAGAAAGTTTATTTTTTAGTTGTACCCTAGCCTTCTGTAGCATTCTGTTCTCCAAATACTTGAACTCTTATTTCTCTTGTGTGCTGATGGATCTCCACTAAAGATCCCTTTTTAACTTCCTATCATTTGTTTATTTATCTATTTATTTTATTTTAATATTTTATTTATTTATGACACAGAGAGATTATTAGGCAGAGAGGCAGGCAGAGAGAGGGGAAGCAAGCTCTCTGCTGAATAGGGAGCCCAATGCAGGGCTCGATTCCAGGACCTTGAGATCATGACCTGAGCTGAAGGCAGAGGCTTAACCCGCTGAGTCACCCAGGTGCCCCTATTTATTTTATTTTTAAATAAAATTTTACCCCCTTCTTCCATTTCTTCAACCACCACTCCCTACCTCTGGAGACCACCAATCTGTTCTCTGTATCTATGAACTTGGTTTCCTTTTTTTCCCTTTTCTTTCTTTTCTTTTTTCTTCTTCTTTTTTTTCTCTTCTCTTCTCTTCTCTCCCCTCCCCTCCCCTTGAAAATCCAATTAATACGTGCCCTCCTCTCCTCTCCTCTTCTCTTCTCTTCACTTCTCTTCTCTTCTCTTCTCTCTTTCTCTTCTTTCTCCTCCCTTCCTCTCTCTCTCTCCTTCCCTCTCTCCCTCTTTCTCTCTCTCTCTCCTTTCTCTCCTAAGAGAGATCATATAGTGTTGGTCTATCACTGTCTGTCTTACTTCACATACTGTTCGTATTCATGTTGTCATAAATGGCAAAATTTTATTCTTTTTTATGGCTAAATAGTATTCCAGTGTGTGTCTATTGTGTATGTACATGTATGTGTATCATATCTTCTTTACCCATTTATTCATTTATGGGCACGTAAATTGTTCCCATATCTTGGCTACTGCAGATATTGCTGCAATGAATATGGAGGTGCATATATCTTTTCAAGTTAACATTTTTATTTTCTTCAGATAAATACCCAAAATTGGAATTGCTGGATCATATTTTATTTTTAGTTTTTTGTAGAATGTCCATACTGTTTTCTATAATGGCTGTACAATTTGCATTTCTACCAACAGTGCAGAAAGTTTCTTTCTCTCCACACCGTCATAAATATTTGCTATTGCTTGTATTTTTAATAATAGCCATTCTAACAAATGTGAGGTGATATCTCATTATGGTTTTGATTTGTTAATTCCTTGATGATTAATAATTTTGAGCATCTTTTCATGTACCAGTTAGTCATCTATATATAGTTCTTTGAAAAAATGTCTGTTCAGGTCTTCTGCCCATTTTTTAATTGGATTTTCCACTTATTTATTTATTTGTTTGTTTGTTTAATTTTATTTTTTCAGTGTTCCAAGATTCATTATTCATGTACCACACCCAGTGCACTAGGCAATATGTGCCCTCATGGTGGGTATTAAGGAGGGCACGTATTAATTGGATTTTCAGGGTTTTTCATGGTTGAATTGTGTAAGTTATTTATATTTTGGATATTAGCCCCTTATCAGATATGTGAATTGCATTTCTTTTTTCATTCAGTGCATTGTCTTTTCATTTTTTGATGGTTTCCTTTGCTGTGCAGAAGCCTTTTAGTATGGTGTAATTCCACTTATTTGTTTGTCCTTTTGGTGTCAGATTTAAAAATGATCACCAAGATGTATGTCAGGAAGCTTAGGGCCTATGTTTTCTTCTAGGAGTTTTATAATTTCAGATCTTATTTTCAGGTCTTTAACCTATTTTGAATTAATTGTGTAACATAGTGTAGGATAGTGGTCAAATTTGATTTTTTTTGCATGTGGCTGTCCAGTTTTCTCATTACCATTTATTAGAGAGATTGTCATTTCCTCATTTTATATTGTTGGTTCCTTTGTCATAAATTAATTGGCTATTTGTGCATGGATTTAATTCTTGTTTCTCTGTTCTGTTACATTATCTACATGTCTGTTTTGTTGCCAGTATTCTGCTGTTTTAATTACTATAACTTGTGATACAGTTTGAAATTTTGACATCAGGGAGCATGATGCCTCCAGCTTTGTTCTTCTTTCTCAGGATTGCTTTGGCTACTGTTTTTTTTGTTTGTTTGGTTGGTTGGGTTTTTTTGTGGTTCCATACAAATTTTAGAATGATTTCTTCTATTTTTTTGAAAAATGGCATTTTGATAGATTGTTTTGGGTAGTGTGGATATTTGAACAATATTGATTCTTCTAACCCATGAGCATAGAATATCTTTCCATTTGTGCCTTCAGTTTCTTTTATTAATGTCTTATAGTTTTCAATATACATGTCTTTCACTTCCTTGGTTAAATTTATTCCTAAGAATTCTATTCTTTCTGATGCAAATATAATTACGATTTTTAAATTTTTCTTTCTGATAGTTCACTATTAGTGTATAATACAATAGATTTTTGTGTCTTGATTTTATACTCTGTGAACTTACTGAGTTTGTTAATTAGTTCTAACAGTTTTTTGATGGAGTCTTCACAGTTTTCTATATATAAAAACATGTCATCTGCAAATAGTGACAGTTTCACTTATCCTTTAACATCTAAATATTCGTTTTTCTTTTATTCATTAATTCATCAGCAACTATTTATTGAGTTCCTATTATTATAAAAAAAAGTGTGCTAAGTTCTTGAGCTGTAGCTGTAGTGAGAAAACTATGCGTATTCTCACTGAGTTTACAATTTAGTGATTATTTGTTCAAGGAGTCTTTCCTCCCTCTGTAGGAAAGAAAACCAGTAGAAAAGGACTAGGAAGGAATTAGTAAAAATGATAATTATTAGCAAATTTATTGTATTCCGAATCTATAAAATATACAAAAATGTACCTTAGGGTTACAATGTATTATATAAATTCCCATTTATGTTTTTAAATCTTAACACTGGTTTAAATTCCAGGCTATACAAAACTCATAACTGCAAGTGACTTTAGTGGCAAGGTAAAAACACCTGGGATAAAATTAATTGATGATTTACAAAATAAGACAAAAAATTAATTCATTTCTTCCATATACTTTATTTTTTCAATGCAAGCACCAGCATTTGATTAAACCAGCATAGCACTTGCTGTGTAGTTAAGACTTCAGATGACTGTGGCTATGGCACTTTTAATAGGCACTCATAATAAACATAGATGTATCGTTTCATTTTAAGGAGTTGATGAGTCTGTTCCTGTTCTTATTATACTATGTGATCCTGTAACTTTAATGTACAATAAATAAAGATGACTTTCCTAGTGTCTAAGTCTGTTAATTTTCATTATTAGAGTAGGTACACAAAATAATGCCTGCGTAGCTTGAAGATTGAAAGTCATTTTGCTCCAAGGCATATTGAATAGTTAATTCTGTGAAATGAGCAGAAGTGCAGTGTTACTAAGGGAAGCAGATGTCCTCAAAGTTTTCCTTTTGGTCTCTAAGACTGAGAAAGGATATTTAGGACAGTGTATGTAGGACAGTATATTAGAAGGCTTACCTCTTTGGATTCTGAACTACTTGAGATTGAATCCCATCCACCTCTGACTTGCTTTGAAAGTGATCCTTAATAATACCTAGTCAGTGGTTTATTGTGAAGAGGAATACAAGAAAATGTATATAAGATACATAATTCCAGAAACTAGCACATAATAGGTACTGAAAAAATATGTTTCCTCTGCTTTACTATTCATAGTGTACTTGTTTACATATTGAGGGAAAGGTGGAAATAACCTTTTTAATTTGATTTGAGTTTCTTAGTGACTTGGCCAAAAACAAATTAATCTTCATTTTTAAGATAATCCCTTAGAATTTGCAATTGATTAACTATTTTAGTATATAAAAATCTTGAAGTGTTATTGTATGCTTCTTGTAGTAAATATTGTTATCGATAGTTAATTTCTTGAAAAGGTCACTTAATGATTTAAGTATTTCATTCAAATCTGTGTCTTCTGTTCCCAATATTATTTTATAATGAATAATCATGTGAGTAAATCCTTTCCCACCTGGGTCAAAACTCACCCCCGTCTTCCTGTCTTTCTCAAGATAAACACTGAAGCTCTCTCTCTCCATGGCTCCATAATGTGTAGGGCTTTCCCCACCCCACTTGCCACTCCCCATATTTGTCCTACCCTCTTCCCTTGCTCACTCTTGCTCCAAGGTCTTTACACCAGGTTACATATACCTGGGATTTCCTTAGATAGCCACTTGGCTCTCTACACCATCTAGATTCTTTCTCAGAAATCACTTTAAAATAGAAAGGCCTAGTCTTGCATCTTTATATAAAAACATGCCTTCATTCCACTTCTATCTTCTTTCTTGGCATTTTTAGTGTCACCTGACTTGTTAGCATTGTGCCTTTGTTTATTTCCCCCACTAGAATAGGAATTTTGTGAGCAGCATACATAGAACAGCATAGGAATTGAATGAATGAATGAATACCATACCTGACAGAAATTCTAAATCATCTACTCAGCTGTTTCCAGAACCTATACATTTGATGCCCCAATTGCCCAGGGAACTTTGCCAAACGGGGCAAAGAGTCAGTTTGCAGAGAAAGAGCTAGATATGCTAAATCATCAAGGACTATTATTCACTATTGTTCTATATTGCACTTTTTTTAAAAAAAAACAAAGTGACTTGATTAATTTTAACTTGGTATTGCTAATTAGCAATGAAGAATCAGAAATATTTGGGAAAAAAACAGGTTTAGGTTTGATTTTTATCTTTACTTGTCTATGTTCTCATCCATGCTTCATTAATCTGATTTACTCCCTTGTTTTTTTCTTTCATAAAAATGATGACCCTCTTCCTGGAGTAAGATGGTTTGAAATTCAACCACTGCATGGATTTGAACACCTAGATGTGATCAGTATTCTATATTATAGCATCTAATAAAATCAACCCATTTGTCCAAGAGTAAACTCTAGATGACATTATTTGAAATAACAATTAATGCTTTTCTTTCATTTAGATTTGATAATTGTAATCTTCTGAATCTTTTAACCTCCTCCTCCCTTTTTTTTAGCAAATGTAGTTAGCAACCTAATTACTTAGCAACCACATTACTTTCTCAGTTCTTTAAGACCCTGGCTAATACCCTTACCCACTTAAAAGTCGAAATTCTGTCAGAGTTTTATAAAATAGCAGCTCAGTTTCAATGTCCCTGAACCTAAGGTCTGAGCTCTATTTGGGAAATAATTTTCCACTTTATGTTTCAATTATGATCCAGTTAATTCCCCCCAAAATATAGGCTTTATGAAATGATTGCTTTGCTGACATACTTCTAGAAAAAATCAAAACAATTTAAAATGGAATAAGTTAACTTACCTCTTTAGTCAGAAACTTTTGTATTGATTTCCTTTCTACTATCCCCTCCTTCAGATCTCAGTATATGGAAGTTTCCATTTTGAATAGTCTAATGTGTTAAATCAGGGATTACTGGTGAGTTTCCCTTTATTTTCTTTTCACTGTGACATTACTCATATGCTCATTCTGTAATAGAATCAAAATATGTTCTCAATTTTTTTGAAAGAAGGAATATTTTCCCTTAGTAGTAAACTCTTAGGGGTAGAATTTAATATTGACTTTTGACTATGTCAATATAAGAAGTAAATAATATTTCTTTATCTTTTCTAATCTAATATTGAATATATTTTATTTATTTTGCTTTGTATCCATTTTTGTATCAATTTTATTTTATATCAATTTTACCCAATCTGATATAATCTCATATAATTTATAGGAATTTGAAGTAAAAATTTACTTGTGTACATTAAATCTGAAATGAACATATAATATCAGTGTAATAATGACATTATATTTTCATAAAATTCTGATATTGTTCTTTTTTTTTTATTGTTACTAAAATTTTTTTTTCCAGTGTTTCAAGATTCATTCCCCATTCCCCACACCCAGTGTTCCACGCTTTAGGTGTCCCATCCACGCTTTAGGTGTCCATCACCAGGCTCTCCCATCCCTCCACCCCCCTCCCTCCAAGTCCCTCAGTTTGTTTCTGTGTCCAAAGTCTCTGTTGTTTCATTTCCCTCCCTAGATTACCCTAGTTCCCATTTACTTTCCTTCTCCCACTGCCCTCCAACTTACCCCTCATGCACCGCAAGTAGGTGAAACCATGTGATACTTGACTTTCTCCTCTTGGCTTATTTCACTCAGCATAATCTCTTCCAGTCCAGTCCATGTTGCTACAAAAGTTGGATATTCATCCTTTCTGACGGAGGCATAGTATTCCATTGTATATATGTACCACATCTTCTTTATCCATTCATCTGTTGATGGGCACCTTGGCTCTTTCCACAGTTTGGCGATTGTGGCCATTGCTGCGATGAACATTG
>PITA01018298.1:0-40802 GCA_004023965.1 Spilogale gracilis
TGATTCTTTCAAAGAACCAGCTTCTAGTTTCATTGATGCGTTCTACTGTATCTCTAGTTTCTGATTCATTCATCTCTGCTCTAATCCTTATTATTTCCCGCCTTGTGTGGGGGGTTGGTTTAATTTTTTGTTGATTTTCCAGTTCTTTAAGGTGTAATGAGAGTTGGTATATTCGGGATTTTTCAATTTTTTTGAGTGACGCTTGGATGGCTATGAATTTCCCCCTTAGGATGGCCTTTGCTGTATCCCATAGGTTTTGGATCGATGTATCTTCATTCTCATTGGTTTCCATGAAGTGTTTCAGTTCTTCTTTGATTTCTTGGTTGATCCACATATTCTTGAGCAGGATCGTCTTTAGCTTCCAAGTGTTTGATTTTCTCCTGAACTTTTTATAAGCCATCCATTTTTTGAGACAGGGTATGGCCTCTTGCTGTCACCATGACACACATCCCTCCTACAACCGACAACTAAGGTGCCTTGGTCTTAGACACAGGGCTGGATGACTACCATCTGAACCTCTTTTCCAGGAGGTTTAGTAGGCTACTTCCCCATGATGCTCCTCTTCTTTCCGGTACAATGTGATGGTGAATGACAGGGGCTAAAAGTTGGGCTGCTGACATTTGAATCTCAACTCTTCCATGTGAGGTTGCTGCGGGTTAAATAGCACAATGGGTGTAACAACTTAGAACAGCCCCTGAGTCTGAGTAAATGTGGAATCCTCTGATTTGATTTCTGCCTTCCCAGACACTGCGCCCACTCTCTTCCCCTCTCCCAGAGGCTCCAACCCCCCAGGCTTGCTGGGGTGGTGGTCCTGCCCTGGGATGCTCCTCCTTTCACCCTTGTGAGACCTGCCTTCACTTGCCATGTGGAAAATGGTCCACCATCCACAAATCTACCCAAGGAGTTAATGCACTGTCAGAGTTCCCCTGCCACCAGGCTGGCCCACAAGCCGATGGGTTCTAGAGTCTTTGGTGAATGATGATGAAGCTCAACTTCCACTGTCTTGTGCTTTACATGTATCCAAGCACGTAGGCAATTTAGAGACACCTTGGTAAGTCTGTTCTCTGCAATTTTCTGGGACCAGCATAGCCACATCAATTATCTCTCTGTCCCTCTTCACCTCCCTTACATCTCCTCACACAGTCATACATACTCCCACATTTACTAGATTTGAGAAAAAGGAACTAGACAAAAGACAAACTCTAGAGACCATGAGTGGCCAGGTGATGCTGGCCAGGAGTGATCCTATGAGTCCACAGATAAGGCAAGATGCATCACCAAAGGCCCATGGCTTGTGCTCTCTTCAGTTTGCCACCTTGCAGGTGGACAGTGATAACCCCTTTCCTTTCCACCTCATACTCAGGTCATCATAAGCCTGTCACTCATCGTACAATGATGAAAAGGACTGGTCCGAAGGGACTAAAGTAGAACGAGGGAATCCAGACACTCCTGGCCCCCACCAGATGGAACATTACCCTCTTGCAATTTTAATGGCCTCCCTGCAGCAACGGGAGCTTCTACCCCCTGCTCATCACCTAAGTAGCCCATCCAGGGCTCCAGTTCCTAGAGGGAGGACCTCAGCCTGTTCCAACTAACTTCACACAACAAAAAGCCCAGCCCATGTCTGTGTAGCTCTGGGCATTTAACAAATGCTTTTAATGATGATGATGCAACCCTCCGCCTAGATCCACAAGGGTCCCTAAGGCATGAAATTGTCCCCCGAGAAACATATATTATCTGAGGCTTTCCCTTTTGCTTAATTACATTGTACTAATGTTCTTTTCCACAGGATTTCTCCTCCCCCAACTCCTCCACCCAAACGCAGCTTCGCCATGGGTTGGATTTACATAAAAGACCAGCACATTATAATTGTGATGATTGATTACCTAAGTTTCCTTGGGTTCAGATTGTTTCCTAATGTGGGTCATTTTTCATCATAAAGAGTCGGCTGATAATGATATCATTTCCATTGCTTGAATTTCAAGACAGTGGCCACACATCAGAGTTTCAATGACTGTCTACAGGGCAGCAAAATCCTGTCAGCATCAGTTTAAAGCAGTCACTGCTTTACTCCTGGGGACAAAACAAGAATTGAGGCCTCCTAAAACTCATCACATAAGAGCAGGACGCCAGGAATACAAATCTGTGTCAGGAGCTGTGGGGGGAGGGGAGGCAGTGAAGCAAACCTGTATTGCACGAAGCTGAGTGGTAAGCATCAGATAAAAACAACAAAGTCACACTTGACAGAAAATAAGCCACAGTGTTGATCATTGGATATCTTAAATGTGCTCTCCCACAATCATTTGACTGCGATTCCATGGCAAGATTAACGAGCAAGAACTGAAATCCCTCGTGAAGGTGAGGGGGAGGTTTGGAATAAACCCACGTACCAGAGAAGCCCATCAATGCACCCCCCGCCCCCGCCACCACTAAGTGAGCAGGCCTGGGACAGAGCTGGAATATGACCTCCATTTTTGTATGTGAAATATGGACATGAAATGAAATGATGTTGTATGTGTGTTTAAAACTAATAGCGGCAGCATTAAAATCCCACAGCTTGCACGTCCTAAATCAGCGCTGCCCCAGATGTTCTCTTTTCTGCGATTTGTTTCTGACCACCTTCCCACACAGCTCTGCTTCCTGGAACCCCTCCAGGATGTCCTGAAGATGTTGAAGGTTGTCAGCTCAACTTCAGTCCTACTTTTATGGCCTTTCTCATTCTACCCAACATGTTTTCCCTCCTTTGCAATGCTTTATTTTGAAACATTTCTAACTTAAGAAAAATTATAAGAAAAGTAAAACGAACCCTGCTTCACCTAGATTCACTACTTGTTCCCACTGTCTCAAATCTGCTTTACCTCTCTGTAACAGATATACATATATTATCATTTAACCATTTGAGAATGAGGTGCTTTCCTATGTGACTTCATGATATTTCCATCCCTGCACGTGTCAGGGTGCATCTCAAAAGACCTAAAGATTCTCTTGGGGCACCTGGGTGACTCAGTTGGTTAAGTGTCTGCCTTCAGCTCAGGTCACGATTCCAGGGTCCTGGGATCGAGCCTCGTATCCAGCTCTCTGCTTGTTTCTCTCCCTGTACCCCTCCCCCTTTCCCCCAACCCCAGGCTTGTGCTCTCTCTCTCCCAAATACATAAAATCTTAAAAAAGAAAAGAAATTTAACATTGATACAATGCTATTATCTAATACACACTCCTTAGCTCTCCAATTGTCCCTATAAAGTCTTCTGTAGCTGATTTAAACGTGTATGTATGTACATAAACACTTAAGTTATATTTAATATACTCTAAACTATATATATAGCTAATTATATATATATAATATGAAATACAGAAATCGGTAGCTGGATCTCCAGGATTTAATCAAGGTGTTCACACTGCGTTTAGTTGACATGTCTCTTTGGTCTCCTTTTTGCTTTGTTTTGGTTTTGCTTTGTTTTAGTTTGGTTTTGTGAGACTGGTTTGATCTTCACAATATCAGTATAAACTCATTATTTAAAAAAAAAATGTATTTGTTAATATAATGGAGATATGTCAAGAGGACATTGGATCTAGCCTGAAGGAATTCCCACTAGGAAATGGGACATAATTTGAACATCAAAATGGCTAATGAAAGAAATGGCTACATAAGACAATGGAGGAGAAAGAATACATTCTGATATGAAAAAAATAAAAGTGACAAGAAGGATACAAGGAAGCTCTTCATTATAGAAGACTAATAAGTGAGGAAGGAAATTAGCAAATTACCATTTTATAACCATCCTAGTAATAATTCAGACAAGAACCATCACCTCCAATCCCTATATAATCTCCTCTCTCCCATAGTGAGAACCTAAGTTCCCAGCAAATCTGGTACTTTTACCTGTTTGTTCAGTCCTACAATACACATATTTTCAATACTGCTACATTGGGGCGCCTGGGTGGCTCAGTTGGTTAAGCAACTGCCTTCGGCTCAGGTCATGATCCCAGAGACCCAGGATCGAGTCCCACATTGGGCTCCTTGCTCAGCAGGAAGCTTGCTTCTCCCCCTGCTTGTGTTCCCTCACGGGCTGTGTTTCTCTCTGTCAAATAAATAAAATCTTTTTAAAAAGAAATACTGCTACATCATTGCTCTTACCAACAGCTTAGTAAAGTTCAAGATTTCTTTGCAATTTTTATTCTTAGAAAATATCACACTGAGAATACACAGTCAGAAAATTATGCTTATAAGTGACTTGAATATTTTTTCTGATGTGTGATTTTTACCTATTAGATATAAAGTTACATTCTTCTTTGTCTGGTTGAATTCAATATCTTTTTTCCATCTTTTATTTTTATTTAATTTAATTTTTAGACATGTAAACAATTAATGGCTTATGAGTCAAAACCAAATCAAGAAGTATACTCAAAAGAGGTCCCTACCACCCCTTGCTTTTGGCTCCATTCACCCCTGTAGATAACTAATTTCATTAGTTTCTGGCTTATTTTTCTTGTGTTTTTTCTTTTGGTAAAAATAAGCAGGTTCAACAAAGGTGTAAAAGATTTTACATATTTATTTGACAGAGCCAGAGAGCACAAGAGGAGGAGCAACAGAGGGAGAGGGAAAAGCAGGCTCTCCACTGAGCAGGGAGCCGAATGCGGGACTCCATCCCAGAAACCTGAGATCATGACCTCAGCCGAAGGCAGATGCTTAACCAACTGAGTCACCCAGATGCCCCTCAACAAAGGTGTTTAAAGCCATTAACAGGAACCTTGGGTGGCTCTGTTGTTTGAGCAACAGACTCTTGATTTCCACTCAGGTCGTGATCTCAGGGTCCTGCGATGGAGTCAGATCAAGCCCCCATTGGATCCGAGCCCCCCGCAGAACAAGCCCCCAACACTTGCATGCTCTCTCTCTCTCTCTCAAGTAAATAAATAAATCCTTAAATTAAAAAAAAAAAGCCATTAACATTTGCATCCCTTTCATAATAATTGTTTTCAAATTTTGAAAGACTACATGAGAAAATTCCAAAATGTAAATCCATTCCAAGAACATTCCTTCCCTTTTCTTACTTGGAGTTAGAAGTATCTTTCTTTGCTTTACAAAAGATATCGTGAAAGGTGAACACTAGGGAATAGGAAGAAAGAGGGAAGCCAAACCCAGCCATGTGACTTAGGGGGCTAAGCACCATCAAATTCCTCAAAATGTGTAATTTCTTCATCTGAGTAGCCAGTGAGAAAGCAAGTACTTGCCCCACTTTTGTCTTTTGTCACTGGTATGACCAAAATAACCCACCAAGCTACAATACTTCATAGACCAAAACAAAGCTGATCATATTACTCTCTAGCTGAAAACTCTCCCATGCCTCCCCTCTGCCTTCAGAATAATCCCCAAACTTACACAGTCTTCAGTAGGCTGCCCTCTCTGCACATCGCAGGCTCACACAAGTTCACGTGCACGCGTGCACACACACACACACACACTGTTGATTTTCAACAGCGTGGTTCTTTTCTCACCTTGTTATTTGCTTTGCTCACACTGATCCTGATCCTTGAAATGATCTTCCCCATGTGAGCCAGGATGTCAGGTGGGTGGGTTTCACCTTGATCAGCCCCGTGAAGCAAGTCTGTTCTATGAGCCCTGAGGAGGCCTCTGATACTGCATGGCTTCCCATGTCTGAAACTTGGGTACAACTACTCGCCTAACACAAGAAAGAGGTGTGATGAGGAAAGGGATTTGCCAGTTTAACCTTGGAGACAAGGGCAGATAGACAATAGAGCACGTAGTCCTGGTTTATAGGTCCTACACAGTGATGCAACCCTGAACCCTCCTGATGGTGAGGTCCACTGTCCCCCACCAAGTGCCCTTCCTGCCTCAGGCCTCTCAAGTTCCAATCCTGCAAACTCATGGCTCCTATCTGCCTCAACCCTACTTCACTTTTTTGTATTCCCATCCAGGCTAGCAAATTAATGGTCTCTTGAGAGGTTTCTTCATTTGAATGCTCTTCATGCACTCCTATTTCTTGGATCCTCCATCAGACTCTACATGGCACAATAATAAGCTCATAAATCCTAATACTTAATCCTGGTATGGTTCTTTCTATCGCCTTCCACTCCTCCTTTGCATTTGAGCAGATACTAGTAGAACAATGATTTGCATACTTTTCTGTGAAAAAGAATCACCTGAGGAATTTCTGACTCAGTATGCCATGGGTGGGGCCCTGGAATCTGTGTCTCCTCCAGGCAATACCTGGAAAGGTGGTCCCAAGATCACTTTAAGAAACACAGTAAGTAGAATATCTGGATGCTTTCTGTCACCCTGCACCCACACTGGGCCCTCTGAGTGCTAGAGATAGTCTTTCTCCTAATTACTTAAAATGACCATTCACCAGACAGCATGAGTGGAATCTAGGCAATCATTCTCCCCAGAAATACTGCCCTCAGCTGGTCCTGGTAGGAACTACAGCTCCAAGACACTGAGTTCTTTACCCCAATTATATTCTTACTTTAAAATAAATTTATCTTTGAACTATGAAGAGTAATATTTTCCACTCAAACAATGGACATTCTTATGCTTCCTTTACATACTCTGTGTTTATTCACATTTATGTGATTTTTATTGGAATAGATGCTTAGCTGTATTTCATTTGTAAAGATATTTAGATGGTATATATATTTAGAAATCAGCACCCAACTTGCAGGAAACAGTTCTACTAACATCCAGCTAATCGCATATTACCTTCTTCAAAAACATAATAAAATCAAATTGGGCTTGACATCTATGGAGCTGTTGCAAATTAAAATTTCTACCACCTGGCAGATGAGTGGCAAACAGGAGGGGTGGAAAGTCTGGGAGCCATTCATAAGCAAAGTATGAAGGAGGCAACAGTGCCAAGTTTGGTCAAAGCAAAGGATGGCTGGAGATGAGGGGCTCTTTTCCTTTGGCCTTCCAGGCATAAGCATCCTTAGCTTCTCTTCTGAGAGTGTCAGACGCTATTTTGGCCAAAAATGTATGTGGTTTTACATGTAAAGATTAAAGAGTATCCAAAAAATCAGAAGAGTTTCTCAAGAGGTAGCTAAGGAATTCCAGACTATACCAAGAACTGGGAAAGGGAAGTGGAGTGCATAGCATAGACAGGTGAATGAAGCCTCGGCACCACCGGACCACGGCAAAACCCAGACATGCCACCTCTCATAGGAGCGTAGCAAGTGGGGCCTCAGTCCTTAAGCGTCTGCCTTCGGCTCAGGTCATGATCCCGGAGTCCCGGGATGGAGCCCTGCATTGGCCTCCCTGCTCAGCAGGAAGCCTGCTTTTCCCTCTCTTACACCCTCTGCTTGTGTTCCCTCTCTAGCAATGTCTCTCTCTGCCAAATAAATAAATAAAATCTTTTTTTAAAAAAAGAGCGTAGCAAGTATAGTGGTTAAGTGTGAGGCTCTGAGGTTTTTCCACTGGAGTTGTACTCTCACTTTGCCACCTATACCAGTTGTGATCTTAGGTCAGTTACTTAGTCTCTCCCATCCATTTAAAGAGGGATCATTTTAACTCGTGTAATTTTGATGTCTGACTAAAGACTTGTTTTCTGCAAGATGGGTGGTGGAAAGAGAATTCTCATGTATACTATCCAAAGACCTTTAAGTAAAAGTAGTAACTACTATTATTTTTACTGTGGTAAAATATGCGTACTATAAAATCTACCATTTTAACCATTTCTAAATATACAGTTTAGTGGCATTAAGTATATTCCCATCATAGAGCAACCATCATCAGCATCCATCTTCAGAACTTTGTCATGATCCCAAACTGAAACTCTTTATTTTTTTGATCCATTAGCTGGTTTTGGTCCATTCATAAATTTCTTGGCATGGTGTCTAACACATGTTAAATGTAGGAAAAACATCAGGGATCATGGGGCTCCATTTCAGCTCTTAAATTTTATTTTTCAGCGGTTCTACTTGGAGGGATTAATATTTCATAGCTTGCTTTTTCTCTTTCTCAGAACTCTTCCAAAGAACAAGGAGCAATTTTGCTTTAAAAAATAGAATAAAAATCATTCTATCTTGAATTTTTATAAATTTAAAAAATATAATGGAATCTTAGCAATTTCATTTTTCCTGTATCTTAAAATATTTGTAGTTCATCACCTTAGACATTATCGGAGATTACTCACCAACTATTCTCAACTACACTTTAAAAATGTCAAAAT
The DNA here is from genome assembly GCA_004023965.1 of Spilogale gracilis. Classification (NCBI taxonomy): domain Eukaryota; kingdom Metazoa; phylum Chordata; class Mammalia; order Carnivora; family Mephitidae; genus Spilogale; species Spilogale gracilis. The sequence continues at coordinate 8,181 of PITA01018298.1, forward strand.
TATGTGAAATAAAAAAGTGGAACTGCCTAAAAAGTGATACAATAATGAAACTATCATGTTTACATCACCCCTCAGTCTTCCTGCTGTTATAACTCAAGTATTGTAGCGTCTTCCAAGGATTAAGAAAGACAAGAGATACCCTTTTGTATTTTTTTAATTTTAGATTTTTTTATTTAACTGAGATAGAGAGAGAGAGAGGGAGAGAGAGAAAGAGAGAGAGAGAGAGAGAAAGCGAGCATGAGAGCAGGGGGAGGAGCAGAGGGAGAAGTTGAGAAATCCTCAAGCAGACTCCTCAGTGAGCACGGAGCCTGACACAGGGCTTAATCCCAGGATACCGAGATCATGATCTGAAATGAAATGAAGAATCAGATGTTCAAACTACTGAATGAACCAGGCACCACATCCTTTGTAGTTTCTTTAATCATTCAGTGAACACAGATGAGAATTCATAATTCATAATTTTTATTTTCTACCCATAATAGTAGAAATAAGGAAGTTGACAGAGGACAATGTTTCACAATTACTGAACTAATTCAGAAGCTTAATGCAAAGAAATTTCACAAAACTAAAATCTCAGATTCTGAGTCTTCATATGATGACTTCCTAGATGAATTTCCTCAAACTCTAGAATTAATGAGTTGACACTTATTTCCAAGGGCAAAAAGGAAATACGGTGTTCTCAGTGAGTTAGTCACTCAATAAGAGCTTTATCTGTCAGTGTTTTATGATCAGAACCTGGACCACCCTATTTTGCTAATAAGATGTATAATAATGTTACACATCATGATGACTGTACATCAAAGTTTAATAGCGGTCAAAGGTAGAAAAGTCAGGTACATATAAAAAGGTGAAAGAAAGAAAACACATCATGTAAAAAACAAAAGTCTATTGAGTGGTCATTCTAACTGATGTTTATAAATCTGAAAGGCTTTATAATTATGGAGCAATGATGGCTGTTCTCTCAAACAAAGTTATGAGCCATCAAAGGTTTCAAAGTACTGTATTTTGGGACACCTGGGTGGCTCAGTGGGTTGAGTGTCTGACTCTTGATTTCGGCTCAGGTCTTGATTTCAGGGTCGTGTCATCAAGCCCCACTTGGGCTCTGCACTAAGTGTAGAGTCTGCTTGTCTCTCCTTCTCCCTCTGCCGCTCCCTGCTTTCACTCTCTCTCTCACTAAAATAAATAAATCTTTAAAAAAAAAAGACTGTATTTTGATGATATGACTGCAAGAAGATAAAATCAGAAGTCATGATAACCTAACCCTTTTAAAGATGTACTTGAAATCTGGAATCCATATTTATAAGATGGATATGTTCCAGAATCAAACATGACAGTTGATGATCAGTTAGTGACATTGAGAGGAAGTTGCCCATTTTAGTCATACATACCTTCTAAACCGGTAAAACATGCAATTAAAAATTGGGATTTTCTATGTTTAAGTTTTTGTTAAAATTTCTAATAAAATTTTGTATAATATTTTTGATTTTACTTCTGTAAGCTACTCATAAAATGATTTAAAAAAATAAAAAGGGTTCATTAGACTCAAATGGCAAATGTTGAGAACTACTAGCATGCCAAGGATTAAGCACACAGTTTTGTTATTATCACTATGATGATCAGGGTACACAGAGTGTCATCAAGTCCATGGTACAATATAAAAACTCATTAGCATCAGCAGGTTTAGTGTCTTGTCACTTGCCACCTCCAACAGAGAAGGGTGCCTGGCGTGCCTTCCCACCATGGCACGCAAAGGCAGATCTGTGGGCCAGTGTGGCCATTCACAAGGTGAGCCTTCTTCCTAGAGCGTGTGTGAGACACGGCACAGAGCCTGCCAAGGCACAGACAGCACCTCACTGATGACAACCCACTTCACTGATTCCCTTGGCACTGAGCAGCTGACAAAAGATGAAGTAATATGCCTTCCAGTACTTTTAAGAGTCCAGTCTTTTAAAAGAAGAAAAATAAACACAAACTTGTAGCCTGAGTTCCTTCTGCGAAAGCCTGTGAGTTTGAATGATGAAGGAGGTTATGAGAAGTAACTATTACACAAAAGGACTCCAAGTGGGCACAGAAAGGAAACTAGATATCGAGAAATCTTCCTAGTAACTCTGCAATGAAAGACATAAAGTGGGTAAAGAGAACTCAGAGCTTCAGATGTCTATCTATTTATCTTTGATTTTTTTTTAATTAGCATATGTGACGTCCTGGTTTGGTCCAATTTAAAGAACTTTCTAGCCACAAGAGAGATCCTTTAATGAAAAGGAAAATGACCACAAGACTGTGGTTTATCCCCATGTCAAGTAGCAGCCAAAAGACCACCTGAAAAGTCAGCTGCGGGGATTGCAGGAAAGGAGAAGCATGAAGGTAAGGTGTCGATGCCACGGGCTCACCTCCTGTGGGATCCTATGGACTGGCTTTGTCCTTCACTTGAAGGTCACTGCTGCTGTCCAGGAAGCCCTAGACACATAAGTCTGTCCTTCTGGATTCTGGAAACTCACCCTACCCCTTCCCTCATCCCTCCAGGCCCAGAGGTAGTAGCAGCTCCTTTGTTACTAGCCCAAGGATAACATACTATCTCTCATGGATCCTTACACCTGCTCTCACTTTGGAAATAGTGTTTTTATTAAATCCTCTTCAAATTTTCTTAATTTGAGTGGGCATCTGCACTTTGCTGGGACCCTGACTCTACCTTAAGGGCTGCTGAGAGAATTAAATGTGCCTGGTACTTAATAAACAATCATTACATAGATATTTGTGTCCTCCTCTCTCACTCCTCTGTTCAGCCATGGTGAAGCCTTCTAGCCAATTCCTCTACTAATTCCTTAGCAGAAGAGTCAGCAAATTTTCTCTGCAGAAGGCTAGAGAGTCAATATTATAGGCTTCATGGGCTACACAGCCTCTGTCCTCACTGCTCAACTAGAAGAAAGCAGCCAGAGGCAATGCATAAAAGAATAGCATGGCTAGGTTCGAGTACCATTTTATTTATGAACACCGATATTTGAATTTCATATAATTTTCATGGCTGATGAAATATTATTCTTTTTTTATTATTTTTCAACCATTTGAAAATATAAAAACCATTCTTTGTTCATAAGTCATACAAAAATAGGCACTAGGCAGGATTTGGACTACTGGCCATAGTTTGCAAACCCCTATTTTAATAGAGATTTAACATTTCCACTATAGCAGGGAGCTTTTACTTTCCAAATTGTTATTCCATTTTTTATATTTTATATTTTATATTTTCCCTTTTTCATTATTTAATAAGACTACAAATTCATTCTCTGAAGCCAGAGTTTGCTTGGTCTTTCCCATCATTGTTGCCAAGTGGCTTCCAAAATCCTGTCACATAGCACACTTCAACCCCTTCCCTCCATAGCACCTTCCAGGAGCCATGTGCTTGAAGTTATTCCCACACTGGAAGCCATTCTAGCACTGTCTCATCTAGGAAGAGGCACATCCAGAATTCATCCATAGAGATAATATGAAGGCTGGCGTATTTGTGCAAAGCCTGGGTAGCTGCAACATTGAGAAGCTGAAGTTTGCCTTTGCAGATTTCCACCTGATTACACCCATCATGGACTGGTACACATTCAGGACATTAACTGATACCTGATGACTTGCCAGTCTGATGATTACTCTCTCCCCACTCCCATTCTCTGAAGGCCAGTCTGCTCAGTCAGTACATAAGTTGCCGGTAGATGCTAAGGTGTGTGACCCTCTGCAACAGGCAGACAATAATGGATACAGACAAAGCCATTCTTGAATTTTAACAAGATTTTACAGAATAATTACTTACCTAACACAGTGCTTTTCAACCCTGACTACACATGACGATCACTTGGAAAGCATCCTAAAATGCTGGTGTGTAGAATCTCCCCTACAATGACTGAAATTTTACCTGCTGTTTTTTTTTTAATTTTTTATTAATTTTCTTTTATTTATTTTTATTATGTTTAGTTATTTGCACTAGTTATCCCAGTGCAAGGTGAGGCTTGAGAATCACGGACTTAGAGGAATGGCCAAGGGAGAAATTTTCAGAGAGCTGAAGGAGGTCAGGATGTGCCCATTCCCAACATGAACATACATTCATTCATTCATTCATTCATTCATTCATTTTTACTCTCCCACACAAAACTTCCAAAAAGAAGGCATTTTGGAGGCTGTGATGAAAATTAAAATCACTGTGCACCTAGTTTGTGTTCTGCTTTTATGAACCACTTGTCACTCACTTATCCATTTATCCAACAGTATTTATTAAGCTACTTGATATCAGGTACTCTGCTAAACAGTGCAGATACAAAGATGAGTAAGATAGATAGGGTGTCTGTCCTCACAGAACTTACATTCTCACATGTAGAAAGGGTAAGGAGAATTGAACAACTAATTACACAATTATCATGTAACAACAATCATGGTAAGCCTTAACGAAGTTCAGGGTCACCTTACGGGGGAATCTCAGAGAGGGCTTCCTTGAGAAAATGATGCTCTAGCTGAGCTCTGAAGCATGAATAAGACCTAATTAGAAAGAAAGTGGGGAAAGCAAAGGGGACCACATGTGCAAAGGCTTTGAGGTGAGTGGGTAAGAACTTAGAGTTTCTGAAAAAGTGTGACAAGACATTTTGGATGAAATAAATTCAGAAAACAAGGGAAGAATGGTAGGGCACATGAAGGCCAAGACAGGCAAAGCGTTGAAGGCCTTATTCAAACCCTATATATTACCTCATTTGTACATCATTAATATCTGCACTTTACAGACTCAGAGCACCAGTAACATGCTCAGGGTCCCATCACTGGAAATTGTAAGCATCCTAGCACTCAGACCAACTTCTGTCTACTGGCAAAGCCTACATCATTTCAGTCATCCCAAGCGTCTCCCTCTTCAGCTCCATCCACCTCCCGAGGTGAGATACCTCACTTGAAACGGAAATTATATATCAGGTCTGTGTTTCTATATATGTTTCAAAAATATTAACTATCGGGAAAATGACCATGATTCAATGAAGGAAAAGATTAGGCTACACCCCCTAGTCAGTCCTTTGCAGAATTCAAAAGCTTCTATCATAGGAGAATATAAGCTAATCAGATAAAGTCATTTATTGATACATTTATCAGTATTTAGTGAGCACTTAATGTACCAAGTGCTAAATACATAGATGAAAATACATTATCTTGACACTAGTGGAGCTTACAGCCTTTCCTAAAACAGAGTAAAGAAGCAATGTATTATGCCAAATTTGAATCCGAAATTCTTAAAGGTTAACAGAAAATAGGAGAAGAGAGTGGTAATATTTTATAATTAATATATATTTCTACAGGATTATCCCTTTCTGCCCTACTCATTCACTCCAGTGGTTTTCAAACATGACCACTCAAAAATATCAAGGCCAATAAAAATTGCTAGTATTTGCTAGCTAAGGAAGACCATACTGCAAATAAAATTGTAGCAATGGGCAAAGACATTCTGGAGCATGATCAATGAGGGAAAATTGTATAAATCTTCAAAAAAAATTCCTGATCCACTTCCAAAATCAGCAATGTACATGAGATTGATCCAATCCTCTTCCAGATGGCTTGAGGAAATCTGAGCTGAGTCCTAGACGTAATGGTTAGTATAAGAGATATGAAATGAACAAATAAAAACTTCATTAAAATCCTAAAATAAAGCTGAAAAATCTATAGCAGATGGTATGGATCATAGATAGTTAAATGTTTGACAAAGACAGTAATGACTTTTTTTTTTTAATCCGTAATAGGGATTTGGGAGAGAGATGTGAAGATTGAATTATAGGAAATACGGTACTGATTTTTGAAAATGGAAGTAAGATTGATTCTGGCCAGTATCTCAGGTAAACTTCTTCCATCCCTATTATTCAGTTTGATTCTAACCACCAAGGAGGCATTTCAGCATTCTTTCCTAAGACCCAGGGGGAGGTGATAGAGATAGAAGGATCCATCTTCTCCAGGAATTCCCAAAAACTAGTCAATAATGTGCTCAGGGCTGTTTCACCCCATGATCCTGGAGGACCAGCACTCCTGTCCCCAGCGAAATTTCCAACCAACTCAAGGCACAAATACACAGTCAGGAGAGGTGGCCAAGCGGGGAGACTCTGCTATATCCCATCCAGCAGTTTCCTGCACCAGAAGAGCGCATGGCAGGCATGTGCATGCATCCCGCATGTACATACACATCACCAGTTACCCTCCTTCCTCTCTTAGGAGTGATTTTGTCTGTCCTCCCATCCAGCTAGAACTTAGCAAAAGAGATCAAAAACTCAGGCCATAATAGCAAATCAAATGGAGAAAGTAGGACTTGAAGTGAGGATGAGTGGTAAGACCTTGCTAAAACATGACTACGAGGGAAATCTTCTAAATGCAAAACAGATGTATTCAGTTGCCAGGTAGCACTTAGAAACCATGTGAACTTCAGTAAATCACTTATTTTCTCTGAGCATTAATCAAACCAGGAAGAGGATGTGGCCTAGTGGAAATAAAACTTCGGGTCAGAGGGACCCAGCTCCAATTCTAGCCAGACTACGTCACCTTAGAACAGTTACCTTCCCTTGCTAAGCCTCACTGAACCACCTGAATTGGGGAGTCATCCCTGAGAATTACATAATAAGAGAAGGTATACCAACTTCTCAGGTTAGTGTCTGTCGCCCAATAGGCAGTCGACCAGTATTGCTTTACCTTTTCACCTTCCTTTCCTCCAGCAAAGAACTGGGCCAGGATGAAGGTGAGCTAAATCCGGGTCTGAGCTAGCAGAAACAGTCCAGATTTGCCAAGTCCTGACGAGTCCAGGTTTGGTGTGACAGAAAGTACAAAGGCAGAAATGGTATTTTAGGAGGACCAGGCTGATGGTGTGTCCAGAATGGATGAGAAAGGCAGGTGATGGTGACTGATGAAGTGGCAAGCTCACTGTCGTACACCTATGAGCTTTCATAGCACATCTGACCACATCTGCATCGGTCATTTGACTCTGCTCTCGGATCCACTTCTATACTTCCCCTTGCTCTAGCCTGTGTATTTTGGGGACCGGCTTCCAGATAGGCTGATCCAGATAGATAGGATCAGTCAACAGGAGGCTGAAAGGAAGAAGGAAGCGAAGAAGTTTATCCTTTCCTCTCCCAGGTGGCATCTTAGGCAATGCTATTTCTCCTGAGAACCACCAGCTCCAACAGGCCATCCTGCCCTCTGTGTTCTCAGCTCTGCCCAGCAGTTTGAGCTCTGGGCTCTGGGAACACCTCTTCTCTCTGCCATCCACCTGGCTTGGGATGAGAGCAGCTTCCTTGCACGGCCAGCCTGTGGGTTGCTATACCCCCACCTCTTTGGTTTCTCTGTTTTAGCGTCATCTAAGTGACAAGACCAGTTCCCTGTACTATATTCTCTCTATCAGGAGGATCAAAAGTGTGTTTCTATTTCCCAACTAGAACTTAACTGACATAGCATCTGAATCGAAATATATCTCAGATTTATTCACATGATTACATGGATCTCTACATCTTGGAAAATATACAAATAAAAGCTACACAAATATTGATCTTCCAAGTGAGAGTAGGAGAGAAATCAGGGTCAAAATTCTCCAACCAAAAATTATCCCAGATCCATTAATACAGGATAATTACCAATCTGTGAATGTAGTGGTATTTATGACCATGTCACATTTAATTTCACATTTGCATGGATGATCTGGAAAGGTGAATAACAAATACAGAAATTAATTCCACAGATATAATTGGGAAATGTTGCAAATACCCAAAAGGATGGTGAAATGATTAAAAAAAAAAAACTGGCAGTTAGAGAAATACGGGCAGGATATGGTGGTGAAACTCATAAAAATGTATAGCTGGATCAAAATAACAAAATGAGATACCGCCTGAAAAATATACATGCATAGGTAAGAGAAAGTAATGAAAAACACAGCTATTCCATGGGTAGGAAAGAAAATAAGAAATGAATAAAGCTGAAGAAGACTGAGGGACGTGACAGTACAGACTTGGATGTAATTTTGCAATAGGATGGAGGAAAAGAGCCTAGTTATTTTGAGCTTTAGCTATAGACACCCTATTTTTTTTAAATCAACCAAAAAATGATGTTCTCTCCAACTTGCAAGCATTTTCCCCAACTTACATGGCATCAATTAGGGCACACTTCCTATGTCTTACCAAATTCTGCATACCTCATTAACAAAAATGAGAAAAAATTAAGAATTGCAAGAACTCTGGGACGTAAAAGCCAAATGATAATGAGATGGAGGATATGAATGATAAAGGAAGTAAAAAGAGCCAGATTGGCTGAACAATCATATTTCTAGCACAGAGCCATAGAAAATCAGGCGTATTGTGTGGGACAAACAAATTCCAATTAGAGAATAGATTTCAGCATTGACCTAATTATCTAAGGTCCAGCTCTCATTTTTAGGGGATGAATCCAGACAAGCAAAATAAATTCTTGGAGACAAAACAACTGTTTCTAATATGGAAAATTACTTCCTCTTTCTCCATGAAGCCCCAGATGGTTAGAAAAGAAAAGCCCAGTGGGCTATTTTTTATTCCATTTGAACCTTAAAATATCATTTCTCTAAGGACAAAATTGAGTTCAAGGTGTCCATACAGTGTGTTTCTATGTGGTCAGAAGGGTTTTCTTTCAGGAAAACAGGAGCTCGGCTTGGAAAGCAGTCAACACAATGTCACAGCCACCAGTAAAAATCGGTTACTCCCAAGTCAACTATTAGGTGAAACAAGAGTAAAGGATTTAAGCATAACTCATGGCTCCGCATTCAGCTGAACTGTTCTAACCTAAGTATTCATGAGAAACCATTTTAGCATTTACAGAGTGGTGAGAGAGAAGCCACTACAGTACCCGTAATATAGTATGGGTCTGTCACATGATCTAATTACAGAAATGAAAGCAACCCAGGAATTATGTGGTCTATTCAAGCCTGCAGGGAGTACGAACAAAGAATATAATTAAACATCAAGCCTGTTGATTAAACAATTACTATTTAAAGCAGATATAGATTTAAAATTAATTTGCTTTTGCATTCTGAGGATTTGGGGACTGAGATAAACAGTGTTTGAAGTTTAATTATCCGTGTGCAAGATGAAGGGGCTCATTTCGCTTGGGTTCACGCAGCAGAGCGTTTGGGATGGTGAAAAGGCAAGGGTCCGCCTCAGCAGTGAGGGTCAGCGCTGCCAAAATGTGTGACGCAAGGGAGCAGGGAGGCTAGCTTAGCCTAAGCCCTACAGAACAGGGTAATACCTACCGCAAGAGAGATTGGGCAACTGCAAATTAATATTTAAATGAACACGAGTTTGAAGTTTACCTGGAGGAGGAATCATATCATCTCCAAAAGAACAGAAGAAGGCTGGCCAGAGGGTTCCAGGCGCCTCGGCCGTGAGCCATGGGGAGTACAGACCTTCACGCATGTTTGAGCAAATAGGACATCTACCTGCCAGCTATTCTGAATGGAGCGATTCTTATCTCAGGCCACAGGTACAGTGTCCCAGGCCAGAATGGCACGGCTGAGGGGTAGGCAGGGTGAAAAGGAGAATTGTTGTGAAAGACAATCAACAGCAACTAGAAAATTCAAAAGTTAGAAAATGACTGTTGAGACGTGTGGAACTGTGTCTGCATTCACACACTGTGATCAAAAGGCACGGGGACAGCATTTCCAGATCTCAGACCCACCTCACTGGCTATTATGCGGGAGGTGTGCTCAGTGACCCGGCTGGGCTCCATGGCCCCAAGGCAGGACAGCGCCGCACCGTGTGGTGGGGAAGAGAATGGGTTTTGAATGGGACAAGCTGAGTGTAAGTTCAGCTCTGTCACATTTTTGTTTCATGACCTTCACCAAGAATTTGGCTCCCTGAGTTTCATTTCGTCAGTGAAAATTTTCATTCTTTCTTCCTTGGGTGGCTATATATATTAAACACGGCAGTGAGGGCACACCAGAGTGTCCCTTCACACACCTCCCCCTAAGAGTGCCCCTTCACACACCTCCCCCTCTTAAGTGGCCTACCAGGCAGCGATGGCATGTCCCCCACCAAGGTCACCACCACTGTCTTCTCCCCACTCGGGCCCCCTGGGCCTATCTTTCAGTCCTCTGCTCTCTGTCCTTTGCTGGACGTTGGCCTTGAAGCATTTGCCTTTCCGTGTTCATCCAGCCCATCCACTCCACAGCTCTCACCTCACCTGATCTTGGGTGGTGGCTAGACGCTCAGGCTCTGAAGACAACGCATCAGACTCAAAACCCAAACTCTTACCCCCAACTGTGCAACTTGGCCCACCTAAGGGTCAGTTTCTTCCTGCGAGACAGGTGTGAGTACCAGTGACTCTAACCTACACTATTGTAAGGGCTACATGAGTTCATACATAGGACCATTTTAAGACAAAGCCTGGTATACAGGGACCCCTGGAAAACTGCTCTTATCAAGTGCCCCAAGGCCTTGCCTTCCATATCACTTGTCACAGTTGCAATCACATAGTCGTGTGATGATTGCAATATGCCCATCTCTGCACTAGAATGGAAACTCCACAGGGGCAGGACTTTGCCAGTGTTTAGTCCACATAATGGATTCAGTTCCCAACAGAATAAACACTCACATATTTGCTGAGGAGTAAATGAAGGAAATGCTGAGCACAACACCTGGCCCAGTGTTGGGCCTCAATAAATACCAGCTTTTAAATAATAATGCCAACTAATAATGCCAACTGGTAAGTGAAAAAATGAATATTCATTTTGCCCAGTGGTTCTCATCTGGGAGCCTTTGTGCCCCCCAGGGACGGTTGGCAATGTCTGGAGAGGACAGGGGGCATGATGGAGAATACTGTTGGCATCCACTGGGTAGAGCCCAGGGAGGTTACTGAACATCCTACAACACACAAGACTGCTTTCCCATAACATAGAATTATCCAGCACAAAATGTCAATGGTACCAAGGTTGAGAAACCCGCACTTCACCTGCTGTCATTTTCCCCTGATTGTTGAATTCACCAGCTGAGTTAAAGCAGGCAAATACAGCTTAAGGAAATCATTCTTGTCTTTTGTTCTGTCTGTTCCTATAGGTCCAAGGCCATCCTTTCCCTCATTCTGTTCTCCAAACCCTGCTGACCCAGCTGGACAGTCTCATTCCTGCTCATCCTCGTGCCAGGGGTGACAATGAAGGGCAGGAATGTGGGTGAGGCTGAAGAAAAGTACACGACGCAAGGCATCCCCCATCTTAGTCGGTCTTCTGTGTCACACATTATTCCTATGTTCCACAAAACTTTCACAGAAGCCAAATGGAGCACCACTACTCGGCTTTTAGGAAAGAGCTCTGCTTTGACTATCAGGCTTCAAAAAGCTCATATAACCAAAAAATAGGCCGGGGCCAACATGTCTAAGAGAGAGATTGCTCTAAGATGCAAGAGAATCTGTTCCAACAATAAGCACTGTGTGCAAAAATTATTAGAGGTAAAGTCACAGGGAGGAATTAGAGGATCTGAGAACAAGAGTGAGATAACAAAACAGTTTTTCTAAACTGACAACCCAGATAATGCACCAGTACACACAAATAATGTTAGAGGTTAATATAAATTTTAAAACTTAATCATCAATTGCATAAAGTGACATGCTCACAGTGGTTAGAAATATGTCAAGGAGAAATTAAAAGTCCTGGCGAGGATATGGAAACATTGAACCCTGTGTACCCTGTTGTGTGCTGGAAGGCACAATGTCTCGTCCACATACAGAACAGTGTGGCAGTTCCTCAAAAAGAGAAACATAAATTCACCCTATAACCCAGCAATTATGTTAATACCAGTATAACCTAGATATACACCCCAAAGAATTAAAAACAGACAAATAAGAACATGAGCACACATATTCACAAGAGCCAAAATGTCAAAATAGCCCAAATTCTGCTCAACACATGAATAAATTAAGTTGTTGTGGTATATCCATACAATGGAATATTATTCAGCCATAAAGAGGGAAAAAGTATTGATGCACACTACAGCATGAATGAACCTCTAAAAACCAGGATGCTAGGTGAAAGAAGGTCACATAACATAATTCCGTTTATATAAAATATTCAGACCAGACAGATCCATTACAGACAAAATGCAGGCAAGTTGTTGCCAGGGACTATAGGAAAGACAATATGCAGAGATGCAGAGAAATGTAGAAAAACCATGTAATGGGCAAGAAGTTTCACTCATTAATACAGATTATCATCTCATTTAAATTAAGATGGAAATGTTTTGGAATTAGATAGACGTCCAACACTGTAAGTGTACCAAATGCTACTAAACTGTTCACTTTAAAACACTTGATGTTCAGTTCTATAAACTTCATCTCAATCAATTCCTTTTTAAAGCATGCCAAAATGGCACAAAATTAACAAACACTGAAAGAGAAAATACTTCAAAATGGAAATGGACACCATAGCCTGAGGGTTTATAAGTGATTTATTTTTGCAATCTTTAAAATCTACATATCAGTTATAAAGACTTTGGACAATAATATACAAAAGCACTAAAAAGAACACTAAAATAAATCACTATCAATATTTCTAGTCTTTCAAAATATCTATTAATGCCAGTGTTGAACTACCTTTGCAATAGAAAGAAAGAAAGAAAGAAAGAAAGAAAGAAAGAAAGAAAGAAAGAAAGGAAGGAAACGACCAAGACCCTGTACATTAAGATAACACCCCCCAGCTGAACAATTATTTTTGCCAAACTTTTATTGTAAGCTTATTTTGCTCTACAGGCAGAGGGGAAGCTGAGGCACAAAGTGTTGCCAAGGGAGCAGGTAAGTCTGTGACTTTTGGGCTAAGGCCTCTCTACTACCCTTCCATCCATCCCAGACAAGTATGGCTGGCTCTCAACAGGCTGGTAAATACTGGTCTCCACAAGAAAGAATTTAAGAAGACCTTCCTCCGCATGTCTGTGCCATTCACCCTCCATGAAAGAGACCAGAATGTCTATTCCTCTAACCTGCATTTCTTCTTCCCTGCCCACAACAAGAGGTCTTCATTAATTATTATACAAATAAGCTCTGGGAGTAGAGAGATGGGAGTTAACACCCTTAAATTTGCTAGAAAAATCATGATTTCCAAAAGATGTACGAGTGATGATGTCTCCTCTCCCATTCTTCTAAATTTTTTTGAGCATGAACAATGAATAAAATGGAAAACAAAAACCAAGAGCAGACATTGGGGCTTGACTCGGTGCAGAACGCATATGTTACCAGGGAATCAGCCACCGTCAAGGGCCCATGTTGTAACCAGCACTGAGGTGATACTGTCTCTTAAAAAAAGACTCACGAGCACAATCCTAATATGCAGAGCCAGACATTCTGGTTCTGAATATTCACTCTTACCTTAATCCATCTGTGGTCTCTCTCTCGATCCAATTTTATCGCCAAAACTTCAGTTTCGATCTCTCTCCTCTTCTTTCAACAGCTGCTCCTCCTGTTCTCACAGCAAGACTGCCTTCAGCAAGTCACCTCTTCCTGATGAAAAAGACCAGATAATAAAGATGTGAAAATATCCTAAAGAGATTCCCTTCCTAACGGAACTGGGAAGGTCCAAAAGAGCACCCCCCCAAAAAAATGGTAAATGAAATAAAAATAGGTAACTCTCAGAATCATCAATGCTAAGAAAAAGGCAAGCAGATTTTCCCAGTATGGAATTGCCTTCATGGCACGGGAAGTCTACCCCAAGGATGATGGATGGGACTGATTCCTCTCTATTTCCATCTCCATGCAAGGAATTTAGCATTACTAGTTTCCCCCAAACAGCTGCTTGAGGAAACAGGACCACAAGCAGTTAGACAGGAGAAGCCTCGCCAGCTGGCCTTACCTCAGCTTCTTGCTGTTCTTGATGCACAGACACAGAACCCACAGCGGGGTCTCATGAAGTGACACGGTCAAGAAAATGAAGACGACAGACAACGGCTTCGTCATTTTATCAGTGCTTTCTCTCTCTGTCTTGTCATGACATATAGACATGAGATCTCAATAGGAGCCTAAGAAGAAGAAGGAAGGGGGAGAAGGGGAGGAGGAAGGGAGAGGATGAGGAAGGGGATGAGGAGGGGGAAAGGGAGGTGGAGGAGGAGGAGGAGGAAATTGTGTTCATCATCTACCAAGCGAAACACTTGAGGTTTTTTTCCACACTTGACACTTTATGTTAATCCAAAACCCTTCCTGGTCAAGATTCCGAGCCTAGTTGCTGAGATGAGGCCTGATTTTACTCTGGGCTTTAGGAAATAAGCTATGGGGTCCAAGTAAAGACTCTGCAGGGATGAAATCTCAGGTCTTCAAAAAGGTCCATTTCCATATAAAGCAAAGTAGCAGCCAGATGTGAGGCACTCATACCCTCAGGCTCTGAGAAACCAGAAAAGTCAAGATGCCCTCAAGAGCAATTTAGTGTCATTGAAATTCTCCTGGGACACTCTGGCCTGCCTGTAAATACTAACAAATCTAATTCTAGGTGGCTTCTGGAACAAGGCAAGTAGTCAGGATTTATTCAGGCCAACATCTGGAAACAGGCATGCTCCACAGAGTTTTAACTCTGTCTGGCCCCCCTCCTCTACCAGCCTAAAACCCTGCACAGCACAATAAGATGCCTTAAGACGGCATCACAGAATTGAATAATGACTGGCAGCAATCACCTCCCAAACTTGCCAGACTTTAGTATTTTTTTTAGGGTGGAAAGCATCTAAGGACCATGAATGCTTCATTTAGGGCTTTTTTTCCTAATGCATCGCAAGAAGTTCACTCTTCAGCACTGGACTCTGCCAAGGATGCCATCTCAACCTTCCAACCCACTTCTAGAGGAATTTCGTCCAAATCTTTCATTAAGCTCTCCCCCATGTGCTCCATGTTTGCAGAGTACTTGGCAATAACTTCACACACTTCTCCCAGGTCACCACCTAGGAAGAGGAGATTGCGCTCTCGCTAGCAACCCTTACTTTGTAGAGGGAAACCCTCAAGATTCTGGGGGGGGGGGGCGGGTTACAGCTAGGTGCCAAGACTGTTTTGGAGTCCTAAATCAAGTACAAGGCTAGACTTTCAGACCTCCACCCCAGGGCCCATTCCATACAGACAGAGAAGGAGTAGCTGACACCCCTGAGGAGGGGACCAGTGACTGAGATGTCTCCCCTTCTGCCTGGTGTTAGTTCTTGAGCTTCCCCTTAGAGTTATCCTTAGAGGGCTTTCTTACACAGATAAAGACCAATACTGCAGTATTTTAAGATGTCCTGATCAGGAAGAAGTAACATATACATTGGTTAATATGTTGATAAATACACATGTATCTGGACAACCCAATATCACCCACAAAGAGAAGGAGACCTAGGTCAGGTAATTTTGGAGAAATAGGCTAAAAAGGAAAGGAGGGAGAGTTGTTTAGGGCCAGAAAAACATGAAATAATAAAGAAGGTAGTGATGAAGTGGGAGGAAAGGGATGAGAGAAGTAGACACTTGGCTGGCTTGAAATGGGGCCAGAAGAGCAGAGACTATGAAAATCAGACTTGGCCAAGTTAACAAATATGCCAGGGGCCGGCACTGCCTTTACCCCCAGCATCGCACTCATGGAGGAAACATCAGTGGAAGGTCCTGTTGACTTCTTGGAGGGTAATGTCACCCTACCCTCATTGGTGCCATTCCTAAGGGAACAATAAGCTCTCAAAGAGTTGTGAAGATTAGGTTGAATATTAGCAGCAGCAAAAAAAAAAAATCAGGGGAAAGATGTCAGAAAGGACCAGAAGTTTTCCAGGTTGGGAGGAATGGAATGGGTCAGATTTCCCATTGGGTGACCATGTGTGGGCCCATCTCCTAGGGCTCCTGGGGAGGTAGATGTGCTTGCACAATTCATGCTGTGGCCAAGCCTCTATAAGTACCCCTCCAATCCCATCTGGGATCTCTGATCTTCCAGGGAAAGAGCATGGCAGGAAAGGCTGGTGACTGGAGATGGCCCTACCCTGTTCTCCGTGTGAGAAATGAGTTCATCAATGTCACATCACCTCTTCCCATTTCTCATTCTCTCTCCTCACACCTCCTCTAAACTCCTTCTAGGACTGCTAAGGTGACACAGTTAAAAGACATGGTTTACTTCTCTGATAAAACATAACTATCAAGTGGTACACTGATAAATCTTACATTAAAAAAAAAAATCTACGGGACGCCTGGGTGGCTCAGTTGGTTAAGCGACTGCCTTCGGCTCAGGTCATGATCCCGGAGACCCGGGATCGAGTCCCATATCGGGCTTCCTTCTCGGGGGGGAAACCTGCTTCTCCCTCTCTCACTCCTCCTGCTTATGTTCCCTCTCTGGCTGTGTTTCTCTCTGTCAAATAAATAAAATCTTTAAAAAAAAAAAAAATCTAGGGGCACCTGAGTGGCTCAGAAGGCGACTGCCTTCAGCTCAGGTCATGATCCCAGAGACCCAGGATCGAGTCCCACATTGGGCTCCCTGCTCGGCGGGAAGCCTGCTTCTCCCTCTCTCACTCCCCCTGCTTGTATTCCCCCTCTGGCTCTGTTTCTCTCTGTCAAATAAATAAATAAAATCTTTTTAAAAAAATCTAAATATTCCAAGCTGCCTAGGGCATACCCTCTGTATACAAATACTCCTCACATTTTGGCTTCACAACTGGCCATGGCTTGAGCTTTACTTCCTGGTGTACCAAACCTTCACGCTGTGTCTGGCCGCTTTAGCTTCTTTCGGGATCCACCCTCAAGGGAAACAGTCTAAAGCTCTTGACCTTTTCTGACAACTTCTCCTGATCATCTTTCTTAGCATCAAACTTTTCCCTGAAGGCTTTGCTCAGGGCTATCTATTCTGATAAACTAATCCATGCCCAGAGGAATAGTTGCCTTGCAGTGGGTTGAGATACTCCAATGAGAGAAATCAATACATATAGGCTAAGCATGGATACAATGATCAAAAAAAATTATCATCAGTGCATTAGTCCTCACAGGGAACAAGCCAACATTTTTTTTTTGTAGGGACTGTGAGAACATTCCTCTAAATGAGTGGTTCTGTTTGGGGGAACTTCAGGCCACAAGGTAGGTTGGCATGGGAGAAGGGAAGAGAGTGAGACAGCAGCTTTTGGCTCTCCTCCCTTCATATTTCACAAGCCAGCTGCCCACCCCTGTGCTTGCTGCCCATCCTATGCTCAATTCATGTTTTGCTTCATTCATTTGAGTCTGGAAAACAACTTAGTTTGCTCTGTAGTTAATAAACTGTTTGCGGGACACAAGAGCAATGATGTACAGTTAGTTCCCAAGTACAGGAAATAGATGCCTAGGGCCAAATTTCTATTAAAATCTTCTGCAATTGGCAAAGAACCATTATTTAGGGACTCATTCCCCTAGACAGGGACAGAACTGCTTCCATTCTGGGGAGTCGTCTCTGTCACCTTGCCGCTCTGTGATATGGGACAAGTTGTTCAGTCTCTCTGAGCCGCAGGCACTGGCTGTACAAAATGAGGATAAATACACCCATCTCATCAGCTTGTGAGGATGCGATTTAATAGTTGTATAATATCCGCAAACCATATAACTTAAGGCTTATTTTATAGTAAGCACGTGAAAATAACAGTGACTTCAGCAGCTATGGCCAGGCATTTTGAGAGTGGAAATAGCCTTCAAAATGTAGTCAAAGGTAGCCATGGAATATACCTAGCAGTCAAGATATAGAAACCGTTTGGGTTGGAGAATTTCACAGTGCCCTTTGAGACAGCTGGCAAACCTACGAAGTGTGTCAATGTCAAGGACGGGAATTTCTGCCCCAGAGATAGATATCACCTGTCTCTGATGGCTCTCTGGCGGCTCTACAGACAGAACGCAGAGCCTGCACCCCTGCGAGACTTCTCCCTCCCACCAAGCCAAGGGCATACCTATTCCCAGTCCTTTTCCTGACCTCACCCTCTCCCACCTTCTACTCCCCCCACCACTCCCCTCCCGGCTGTGAGAGCCTGTGTGAGCCTGCCTAATCTCAACTCAGGGAGTGCTCTTCGCTTTTAAAATGCCTTGCCCAGCTTAATCAGTAACCACGAGCCCTCCAGTGCCAGCTAGTCTCCTGCCCTGACATGAGTTCCTGCTCCCGCCAGCCGGCAGATGTGACTTTTTCAGGAGGATTCAATTCCCAGCCTTCACCCTTCTGCCGATGACAGCCTCCCTCTCTGAAGGTTACCTGTCACTGGCATTCTTGCTCATGAATGCAAAGTAAAGTGGGTGCCTGCCCTGACCTTGAAGAAGCACATCGTTCTGTATAGGATTCCTAAAAAAGAACATTTGACATTTGACATCTGACTTGTGTCAGGACTGAGAAGAGGAAGCCCTGCGTGGCAGGGTACCCTCTCAGGTTAAGGGATGTGGCTTGTGAATGGCACTTGTCAACTAAACCTTACAATGATATTCAGCACGCATGATGTGGAGAAAATGTTAATGAAATCCTGCCTAACTGCAGGAACACATTTGAATAGAATCAAAGTCATATGTGGGATTCTTTTCTCATATACTTACTAAGTCTTCTCTGCACGTGTTAACCTTTTACCAGCTTTGAAAAAGCACAAAACTAAGATGGTTCATTCATTCAGTCATTCTTTGTTTTGTTTGTTTATTTGTTTGTTTGATAAATTGGACATGCTGCATTCAATCATTCTTCAAATATTTATTGAGTACCCATTATGTACCAGACACTGTACCTAGTACCAGGATAAAAAACTGAATGAGGCACAGATTATTTTAGGCAAATACTCTATTATTTAACATTTTATGCTGAGAACCTAACTTCTCTGTTTGTTAAAAACAAAGGAAAGAGACTACAAGCATTTCTGGACATTGGCTTCATTTGGAAACAAAGAGAAAGGAAGGGCTCTTAGAGCAAATACAAACAGAGTATTAAATTAGCATGGGCATGCTGCAGACTTACGAACATTTTTCAAAAGAGGAAAAGCACGTTGGGTTATGGGAAAGAGAGGAGCCACAGCCAGAATGGGTAGGATGATCCTGGGCAGTCTTTCAGCAGGAGAGTGCCCAGACTTGCCACTGTTTGTGAAATCGTCTTTCAAGCAAAAAGGGCCTGCAGTGGCCAGACCTCCATGTCCATTCCCTGCGCCACTGCCTGACACCATTGACAGTGAACTCTGGCTGAGCCATGCTCTGTCGAATGCAGTGCAAAGCTTCCTGATGCAGAGTTTTTAGAGGATTGAAGGATTCACTCTGTCATCATCATCAGGAGTGCATGTTTCCATTGCTGAGTCAAAAGAACTAAATTGCAGCTGGACCAGAAACAAGCGGTGAGTCAAATGAAAGACTGTTAGTTAACTACAGAACAAAACCCCTGCTGCTAAGATAGCCTGGGCATGGTGTGGAATAACCTCTACAAAAGTTAGAGCTCATTCATTCGTGCGGCAAACGTTTATGGAACACCTCCCATGTGTTGAGAACTGTCCTAGGTGCTAGGGACAGAGCAGTGAACAAGACAAAGTCCTATCCTCATAAAATTTATATTGTAATGGAGAGAGACAATACATGAGCAGTGTAATTTAAACTAGAATTAGGGTGAATAAAAAAATTCACAGATGAGCTACAGAATAGCCTATCATAGGCACTTGTATTGTATTGGTCTAGACTTTATTGCAAACAACAGAATCCATTACAGCTACTTTAGGCAGAAAAAGATTCTATATAGGGAACTCAGTGACTTATAGAATTATTAAAAGGGCCGGAGGAGCAGGCTTTAGACTGACCTCTCAAGAACAATCCCCAACCTCTACATGATCCGTTAGAAGAAGCTGGTGTATTAGGACGATGTTCTGCCCCTGCCACCTGTAGAACCATCCCAGCCCCCAAAGCAAGTAAAGCAGCTATTGCTGCTGCGGCAGAACCACTGGATCAGGAAGCTACCTTTTGCTGCTTCGTGTTGTGGCCATGGCTAGAACTGCTTTCTCCAGAATCACAGCACTCCAGCCACCATCCATGCCAGCAAAATGATGCTCGGTGCCATCAGATGGAGATCCTGTGAGCCACAAAATGGATGCCCTGTATTTTGTTCACAGAAACTATAGCATTTCTAGGATCCAAGCTCCAAGAAGGCCTAGGAAATGTGAATTTTAGTTTTGTGTTCTCAGCATAGGGAAAGAGAATTTGAATGTATGTTACGCTACCCATTCGATAGTAACTTTCACACTAGGTTGGGAGGGTAATCAGGAATGCCTCTGGGGGAGGTGACATTTAAGCTAAGATCATGTAAGAAGTGAAGGAGAAACTCTCCAAGTATGGAAAAGAAATGAAGGTAACAATTGTGGGCATAGCATTGGAAGGCAATAGAGAACTTGGAGGAGCTGCCAGAAGCTAGATCAATGAGGGCTTAGGAGATGGTAGTTAGGAGTTGGATTTTATTCAGAGTACTGGGAAACCAGAGACAGTTTTATATAGGGGACTGGCATACTCGATTTACATTTTTAAAATAAAATTCTGGCCTCACAGTGAAGAATACATCATAGACAAGCAAGGGCTGAGCCAGGGTTGAGCCAAGGAGACAAGACTGAAAATTCTTGAGGATTTGAGGTGGCGGTGGCCTGGGTTAGGATGCTGACTTCAGAGATGAAGCTGACATACTTTATGTGTGCTCAATAACGAAACCTACAGGATTTCAGAGTGAATTAGAGGCAAGAAATTAAAAAGGGGGGGGAACATTTAGGATTGTTCTCGTGCATTTAATCTAAACAAAGAGTGGGTGGTATTCCTTTTCCCTATATTAAAGAAGAGTGGAGAGAAATTGTCTACAACTCACCAAAACAACTCGCCACATCCTTGATGTTGGGGAAAAAAAGGAAAAAAAAAATCAGTCAGGTAGACAAGTTAGAAGTAGACACAACCAGCAGACCTCATATTTTGCTGTTTCAACTGCCCATTAATTTCATTCTTCAGAGTATTCCGAGTATTTTTAAGGTTGTGGAGTAGGTGTCCAGCTCTGCAGACAAAACACTCTAACCTAGGTTGGGTCACACTTAGAAGGGGGTAAAGGTTTCCATGCTAAAAACCATATGGGGCAGTGGAGACTAGTTTGGAGAGTTGGTGTCTAATCCCTATGAGAAAGGAAAGTCATAAGATGTAGAGTCATTTGAAGATGAAAGGCTGAGCTCTAAAAAACAAATGACTGGGCACCTGGGTGGCTCAGAGGGTTAAGCCTCTGCCTTCAGCTCAGGTCATGATCTCAGGGTCCTGGGGTCAAGTCCCACATCAGGCTCTCTGCTCAGCAGGGACCCTGCTTCCCCCTCTTTCTCTACCTGCCTGCCCCTTTGCGATCTCTCTGTCAAATAAAAACTACATGACTGTAGAACTGTGGCAAGTCAAAGTCCCTTGTTGCCATTTAGGCAGAGCAAGATAATCCTCAGGCCACCTATTCCCATGTCCCTCCATTCCTCAGCTCTCTCTGTTCATTTCCACCATCAAAACGCTTTTTTTTAAAGATTTTATTTATTTCTATGACAAAGAGAGACACAGCAAAAGAGAGAACACGAACAGAGGGAGTGGGGGAGGGAGAAGTGGCCTCCTGCCAAGCAGGGATCCTGATGCAGAGCTTAATGCCAGGACTGTGGGGTCATGACCTGAGACGAAGGCAGATGCTTAACGACTGAGCCACCCAGGTATCCCCCTCAAAACACTTTCTAAAATGAGAATAGGATGCTTCTTGGGTTTTATGAACTAATAATTAAATGATAAAATAATGCCAAAAGCAAAACTTTGGATTATTCTGTCTTTAAAAATACAAATATATCAGCGATCAGTCTGGAAGTTAACCAGAAGAACAACCTCAGAAAAACCACTCTTCTAGACTATGTCATAATCTCTTCAAAAATAAATAAATACACAAGAATTTAAAAGTCTAAGCAAGAGACAGAGAAAGAGGCCACCTGTGACCCGCTTCTCTTAAGCAATCAGAACGGTTAGAATAGCTCTGTTGCTGGGGCAGAAGCAAATAATCTTTTGCTCTCCCTAGGCAGTAAATCTTCCGTGTGTCTTTAGCAATTTCCATGGGCATACTGGTGCCAAAGCACAGAAAGATTTACTTCATGTTGCTAGGTTTTTGCTTTTCTGTGGTTAATAAGGAGGCAGGTGCAGTTAACTGCACTGTTCAAAAGAAGTGGGGGGAGAGTAAAAATTGCTTATTTGACCAACTCCAAAATTTGCTAAACCCAAGATAAGACAACTCATAACTCGTTCCAAACACCCATATCTCATTCACTTCCAAGGGAAGTGCTTCTGAAGGTATTTCACATTCACAAATGCAATTATTTTGCCAATCTAGAGCACTCTGAGCTTTGCATATAAGAATTTTTGAGCCCTTCACCTACCCCTCCAAAAATTAAAGATTTAAATATGTAATATAGCACACCCAAGAGTAAAGTTGCTAGTTATCAAACTGAAGAGTTGTGGGTGATGGAAATGTAGACCCAGTGCTCTCAAGAATTAAAGGGTAAGTCAGTGTAACCTATCACCTGATAAAGGTCAATGGGTCTGTATAAAAGAAATATTAGTTCTTTTAAAAGATTGTATTTAATAAAATAATTGGTTAGTAGCTAAACCGTTGACTGAATTTGGTCAGTTTCCTTGTTTTAGAGCCATCGATGTGGGCTCAGTTTTCATTTTTAGTTCAATCTTTCGCTGAGTTGAGATTTTTATTGAGTGCTTACACCAAAGGATAGGGAAGAAAATGCAGAAGGGGCATGAGCCACAGTTTGTCATTTTTGTCACCTAATAGAAAAATGGATTCATGTATAACTTTTCTTTAGAATCTCTTGGTTCTGAGCAGATGGCAGATATTTAATACATGTCTCTTGAATATGTAAATGAATCATGGTACCCATCTGGCACAGGCAAATTCCACACCGGGGATTGTGGTTTCCTCTGTAACATACATTGCACTTTTCTCTTATTGAGAAAAAGCAGTGGTGTCTGAGGGAATGACTTCATTTAAAGAGCTGGACCTGGCTGATTATGTGTAATCTCAACCCATTTTGCTGAGATTGTCTAAGAAATAGTCATGGGGGCTTTGATTCTGGCCAGTGAAAAAGAAAAGAGGTTTCTGGGAATTCTTTTCTTGGTTCTGAAGAGAGAGCAACAACAGGCCAGTTTTCTCTTCCTCACTGTAAGGGAATAAGGGGGCTTGTAGCCCCAAATGGCAGCCATTATGTGGCACAAAAAAACCAATCTGAGAATGAAGCCAAAGCTTACAAAGGCAAAATGAAGAGACAGAGAGTATCTGGCCCTTCAATGATAGTTTGTGACTCACTCAATCAAACATAAAGACCACTCTACTTTAGAACTGAGTATTGTAAGACTTACTATCCCTGTTGCTTAAGCCAATGTGAATTCAGTATTCTATTCCTTGCAAATGAATCTGAATGATATAGAGGCAGACACCATTAGCAAAGAGAGGTTTTCTTAAGTTATCTAATTATTTCAAATATCCAGTTTACCTCTCTTTGAACTAGATATCATTAATTAACTTAATGCTACTTAAATGTCCTTAATACTCCCTTCTCACCAAAAGCTGATTTTAATAATTTAAAACCTAAAAATGCAACAGGAAATCAGGGCTGATAGCATATAGCTCTCCCCAAAAATATGTTTTCATTTTATTTAAGTGTTATACAGCAAATCTTTAAGTGCTGTTTTTGGTTCTTATAGTTTGGTGATATTTAGGTGAGCATTTTTCTTTTATACTTTTTTTTTATTCTTTTTTTATGTGTTATTCGCTTCATTGGTACAGGTCTGTGAATTATTAGTCCTACACAATTGACAGCACTCATCATAGCACATACCCTCCCCAGTCTCCATGACCCAGCCATCCTATCCCTCCCACCTCCACCCCCCAGCAACCCTCAGTTTGTTTCCTGAGAATGAGAGTCTGTTATGGTTTGTCTCCCTCCCCAGTCTATTCTTGGAAATCTCTAATCCTAATCCATACGGAAATAAGTTACGTCAGGTTGTAAAATGCTGAGGAAAGCCCCACTAAACATGCCCACCTACTCTACAATACACCCCTCTTCCATACATCCAATGAAACACCCATTCTCTAACTGGGTAGTTGGTCTGAAATTGGACTGTTGATTGCAGGATATCACAGCCACTAAGAGCATGGACTCGGATCTTGACTCTGTCATTTATTAGCTGTGTGCATTGGGGTGAAATATTTAACCTCTGCAAACCTCCCTTTATCTTTAGGTAAGCGAAGATAACAGTTGTATTTATCTCATGCTATTATTATGTAGATTATATAAGATAATGCAAGTGAAACACTAGGCATAGTGCCTAGCATGTAGAAATAATATTAATATGCACTTTACGCTGCAAGTGATCAATGGATTTGACCTGGAAGGAAGATGTTGGCATTTTAAAAGTACAGCTTGATAAACCAAATTATTACCTAATTAAGTAGAGTTTAGGAGAGAGCTATTTGGGGACAACAGGCATAGCGGGGTATTCTCCCTCTTAACATTTATTTCCTAGCTCCCTCATGTGGAATTAGTCTGGATTCCTCTCCCCTCCTCCATCACCATTAACACTTAAGAACTAACTCTGTTTCCTTCACATGGAGCTTAGTGAAATGATGAAATAAGTTGTAAAATAGCAGGATGATAGTATCATGTATTGGTATGGTATGCTCAGAATTATCTTTTTAAAAAATCTAGAATATAAAAATTAATAAATAATGAAGGAAAGGAGAAAAAAATCACTATAGCCTGCTTATACTGACTCGATTCTAAGAAAATCAAGAAAGTGCTTGAAGGGTGAAGCAGGAAGTATACTGTTGGGGTGGAGGGGCTCTACCTCCACCAAATGAGTATGAGCTTGAACAATCACAGCATCCCACTAGAGATCAATATCTTCATCTGTCTAATGAAGGGTTTTGGACATGAACAGGGCTTTACACCATGTGCTTCCTAAAGCCTTATCAGGGGCTGTTAGGGGACAGACCAAGAAGTAGGAGTGCCAATGACTGGTCCAATGATTGGTCCAATGACTGGTCCTTGGGGTCCTTGCACTAGCTTTAACCAGACCAGTGTCATGACCACCTGTTTCATCTACTCTGTTACAATAAAAATCTGAACACACACACACAAATTAGCCAGATGGTCTCAAAGGTCTCTTCCAACCCTTATTTCCAGGTTTTCCTACTCGTGGTTCTGATCTACAATGTTCCCAGCACAGCCCAATCTTTTTCTTTCCACTGAACACACCAGGGAATATTATCACTTTTGCTGTTTCCACAGGCTTTGCCTATCAGGAAAGCCTGAAACACCACAGCTTTGCTATTCTTGACAAGGATCCCTAGAGCAGTGAGTTAATGAGCCCACAGAGATGTAGGAAGCAGGGGGGCATCACAGGTACCTCAGGAAGCCTGATCCTAAAGGCAGAAACTTAAGAGGTCTCAGGCAAGGTTTGGTCTAAGTTGCTGGATCTCTTTAGAAGTTCCTGAGCAGAGCTTCTTCCTGAACTAACAGTCTTTCCCTAATCTCATCCTCAGTGACCCCAGCAAAGAAAGACCAAAGATATCCCATCTGATTATTCTTTGCACATTTGATTTATTCATGTTCACTTAGCTGTTCTCTTTCAGAGCCCCTGCAGAGTCCAAGATGGAGCTCATTGAGCTAGATACCATGGTCTGTGAAAGTGGGGTTTACTAGTCAAAAACAAGGACATGCAAGCATTCATTTTCATCAAATGACAATAATGGATTTTTCCTTAGACATTCCATTTAAATGCCTTAATTTTCTAATTCAATCTTGATATAGTTCAAATATACCCAAAAAATTAGAAAATCTTAAAACACTACAAAAATTCATGTATCCGGGTGCCTGGGTGGCTCAGTGGGTTAAAGTCTCTGCCTTCGGCTCACGTCATGATCTCAGGGTCCTGGGATCAAGGCCCGCATTGGGCTCTCTCCTTGGCAGGGAGACTGCCTCCTCCTCTCTCTCTGCCTATTTGTGATCTCTCTCTCTCTCTCTGTCAAATAAATAAATAAAATCTTTTTTAAAAAATTCATGTATCCACTGCTCAGCTTTGTCAAAGCTTAAATTTTGCCTTCTATCTTTAGAGCTTCAGGGTCTCTAAAGGGAAAAAAATTAATACAGATATGATAACAGACCCCTCCTCAATCCCATTATTCTTCCTACACTTCTCTTTGCAGGAAGAATATTATCTTTCAGTTGGTGTTTCTCACTTTCACTCACATTTTCATAATAGTTTATATTATATCGGATATATAGTTTTGCATATTTAAATATATATGCAATATATAATATTACATATATGAAAAAATGCAAAATGTATGTATTCATAAACAATATATTGCAATATACCATAAATATTCTGCAGCTGTTTTTCTTTTTAATTTTTGGTTTAAGACTTTGCTTTTTAGGAGAGCCATTTGTAAGCGCTGAGGTCCATCTCACTGCTTGATTCACTGTATGTGTATGGGGATAGATGTCCTATTTATTAAACTTTTCCCTAAAATGGAAAAAAAAAGATTTTACTTTTTAGGTCCACTGACACTGAAACATGTGAGTCTATATCCCCATAACTTCAGTATACTATGCCCTTGTATGAATCTACTTCAACTTACCCATTTTCTAGTGAGTGGAAATTAAGGCTGTTTCCAATTTCCATCTATTACAAATGATACTAAATTGAACATTCACAGCCACATGTGAAAACATTTATCTAGGGTGGTAAAAATTCCTTGGCTGAAAATTAAGTTGATTTTAAATTTTATTTGATGTTACCAAATTGCCTTCCAAAGTGGCTATTCCAATGTACACTCCCACTTCACCCACTAGCATAGTATGAATATTTCCTTGTCCCAAATCCTCACCAACGCTAGAATTTGCAGACTTATCAGTTTTTACAAACTTAATGTGCATGAAAAACTATTTCATCATGGTTTTAATGAACTTCTCCAGGATCTCTGGGAAGGATGAGAAACTTTTCAAACATGTATTAGCTATTCATGTTTAGCTTCTCGTAATTGCCTGTTCTTATCTTTGCCTACTTATATGTTCACTTGTATTTTTCTTATTGTTTTCTGGGATTTCTTTAAATACCCCAGATGTTATTCCTCTATCAGTTACATATACTGCAAATATCTTGTCTCATATTCTGATCTGACATTAAGTTATATTGTTTCTATTTACAAAAGCTTTCAAGAAGTCGAAGTTATCAGATTTTTCCTTTATAGTAGTTTTTATGCTTTGTTTAAGAAATCTTTCCCTACCTCAAAGTCATAAAATTATTCCTGTGTATTTTGTTGTAAAAGTTTTAAAGTTTTAAAATTCATACATATCCAATCTACTTGGAATCAAACTTGTATACATAGAATGAGACAGATATACAGTTTTCTTTTCCCATAGAAATAATCAATTGTACCATTTACTTAAAAATCTGTTTTCTCCCACTAGTCTACAGTGCTACAACTGTCATATATTAAGTAATTGTTCAAAAAAGTCTTAAATCTCTATTATATTGCACTGGTCTATCTGTATATTCCTATGGCACTGTCATCCACTTTAATTATTTTAGTATTTAGTAAGTCTTGGTATCCAGTAGGACAAGTCTTCCTTATCCTGTCCTACTTTTAAAACTGTTTGGACTATTGTCGGCCATCTATTATTCCATATAAATCTTAGGATAAGATTGTAAAATATTAAAAAAGGCTACTGGGATTTTGAATTTTATACTAATTTACAGAGCACTAACATCTTTAAAATATTGAATCTTGCCATCCACAGATATATCTATTTACTTAAGTCTACTTCTTTTAGATTGTATTTATTTATTTTAAAGAGACAGAGAGAGAAAGAATGAGCATGGGGAGAGGGAGATGGCAAAGGAGAGAGAGAGAGAATCCTCAAGCAGACACCTCACTGAGGGCAGAACCCCATGCTTAATCCCAGGATCCATGCTCAATCCCAGGACCCTGAGATCATGACCTGTGCTGAAACCAAGAGCTGGCCACTTAACCAACTGAGCCACCCAGGTGCCCCTAATAAAATTTAATAAATTTTTATAATTTTTTACTTAAATTGGTTTCATTATTTGTTAACTTTATTCCTATCTTAAAAATTTTTGTTACTATCCTACCTTAAAAGTTTTTGTTACTTTTTAAAAAGGCATTTTTACTTACATTATGTTTTCTAATTTTGATATTTTCTACCTTTGTGGCCAGTATGCAAAGATCTTAGAAGTAGATGCTGTGATGTACTACCCAAATGTCCCTTTAAGACAGAAGGGCTTATTTGCCCAGCAGTGGGATATGCTATTGATAATCTCCAGGTGTTGGTTCTCTTTAGGATTGTCTTACCTTACCTTACATCCCTCTCCTAGGAAACTCCACATGCAAAGACTGATTAACAGAGAATAAAGACGCATTCTCCTCACACCAGTTTGGGACAACTGTGAAGGGCCATCTCAGTTCTAGAGCTTCCCTACCAAGGTCTTCACTGAGACCACATCCCACCCCATCTCCTCCTATATTCAGTCCATCTTCTTTCCTGTCCTGTCTATAGATATTGACCTCAAGAGCATGCTTTCTGCATATTAATCTCTACCTCAGAGTCTGCTTCCTGGAGAACGGAACCTGAAACAGTCCATGAAAGCAGGTGCTAAGATGAGATTTTGCAGTTGGGTCATCTTCTGCCTGTCTGGAGATGAGGTCTCATCACTGGCCCAAGGTAGAGGTTAAATTATTAATAATTCCATCTGTAGGGATGCCTGGGTGGCTCGGTCGTTAAGCATCCACCTTGGACTCAGGTCATGGTCCCAGGGTCCTGGGATCGAGCCCCATGTCGGGCTCCCTGCTCCATGGAAAGCCTGCCTCTCCCTCTCCCGTTCCCCCTGCTTGTGTTCTCTCTCTTACTATGTCTCTCTCTGTCAAATAATAAATAAAATATTAAAAAACAAAAACAAAACTTCCATCTGTGGTAAACTGAGAGGGTATTCTGGTAAAAGAGAGCACACAAAAAAGTGTGACAGATCAAGTACTTGAAAAACATGGGGGTGGGGGGCACGTGGGTAGTGCAGTCGGTTTAGCATCTGACTCCTGGTTTTGGCTCAGGCTATGATCTCAGAGTTTCAAGATAGAGCCCTGCCTCAGGCTCCATGTTCAGGGTGGAGTCTGCTTGAGGTTCTCTCTCCCTCTCCCACCCCCTCTGGCCCTCCTGCTTTCTCATTTTCTCTCTCTTTCTAAAATAAATAAATCTTTAAAAGTAAAAAAGAAATCATGGGGCAAATAAAAATCAGGGACAGTAGACCTGGGTTGACTATAGCTAAGATTTATAAATCATTTGAAAAATATATAGGGAAACTAATAGAAAATAATTATTAATTAAAAACTAAATGTAGGGGCGCCTGGGTGGCTCAGTTGGTTAAGCCACTGCCTTCGGCTCAGGTCATGATCCCGGAGACCTGGGATCGAGTCCCACATCGGGCTCCCTGCTCGGTGGGAAGCCTGCTTCTCCCTCTCTCGCTCCCTCTGCTTGTGTTCCCTCTCTGGCTGTGTTTCTCTCTGTCAAATAAATAAACAAAATCTTTAAAAAAAAAAAAAAAAAAAAACCTAAATGTAAAAGTCCAAGGATGTTATGAAGGGAGTCTTATATCTTGCAGCCTAAGGAAAAAGTAAAGAAGGACTTAACCTTAAGAGGAGCAGAATTCCAAAGAAGATGAAGCTCTTAGTTTCTACTGGTTGGTCAGCTATATAAGTTCAGAGCCCTGGCAGGGAAAGAAAAATGAGCATACCTGGGGTGATGCACATGAAACTCTTTAATGTTTACATTCCCTACAACCATCAGAGCTTGCAAAAGTGGCCCACCCTTCACTCCTAACACCTATTCTTTCCCTCTTACTTGGATCTACAGAAATGCAGAGAAGCAGCATCTCAGAAAGAAGTCTCTTCTCAGAGAAGGAGTCTCTCTCTTGAAGGACAACACACCGCCCTCTTGAGATCAGTCTCCACCACCCCTCCTGGTCACTAGGACAATAGTAAAGGTTAACTCAACCTGTATGGGCTGAGCCTGATAAAGAAAGAAAGAGAATTTGCTGAAAGGGAGCTGCAGGAACCAGACAACTGGTCCCAGCAAGAGCCAGGGGACTATGTACTAGACTGGATCCTGAGGATGCTGGTTTACTGGAGTCAGAATATAAAGTAGAAGAAGGGAGAGTTTATTAATTCAGGGGCACTGTGGCAGGACAGGGGATTTAACACAGGTCCTCATTACAGATGTTGGGAGATTATACAAACACCCTCCTAGGAAGCCTCCCAGATGCATGAAAAAGCTATGGCCCAGGGCTTTGCAAACTACAGTCCCAGTGCCTTATCTTTGTACAACCTGAAAGCAATGAGTGTTTTTTCTGTCCTTAAAGAGCTATAAAAAACAAAGATAGGCAAGCAAGGCTGTGTGTGGCTCACAAAGACTAAAATATTTACTCTATGGCCCTTTACAGAAAAAGTTTGACTCTAACCCACGCCGAGTGAATGCAGAAATGCCTGAATTAACAAGGCAGAAAGTTGAAGAAATAGTAAAAAAGACCTAGATAAGTAGGCATAGGAGAATGGACTTACCATGTAAGAATGAAAAATCCATAGGATGAAAATTCTCCATACAAGGGAGCAATAAAAAATGCACTGGTGAGAGGACCACTATCCTCTTGAAGTTCAGTGGTAGCTCCCTTCTGCAGGCCAGGAATGACAGTAGCAGAGGCCATACAGACCTGGCTTCACTGACAGAAGGGGGGATACTGGACCCCCAAATTATAGAGGCCAGATGGCACTACTTAACAGAAGCCAAGGAGGTGGAATTATCATAATGAATAGCAAGTTCTGAAATAGTGGAGGGTGTTAATGCTACTTATCAGGAGAAGGTAAAGTTGTCATTACATAATGTCAACAGGGAAAAAATAATCTGGCATTTAAGTGATGTGCCTGGTGCCTCTAGGTAACATCTTGCCCAATTTTGATGGTAATTGGATAGTTGCAGCAACTCTGGCCTAAAAAAATGACACATGACCAGAGTATCAGACCTGTCAGAAATGAGGATCTGCATCACCTAGCAGGTTTGCCACTGAGACTAGCAGAGGTGATACGTAAGAGGAGAGGAAATCTAGAATGCATAGTAAAGCAGTAATCGATGAGTATCAGCAGTGGCCCCAAGATCAGCTGCTCCAGTGGGAGCCATACTCTATCCTATTCATCTTCGTCCTATAAGATCCGCCCCCCCAAGGAAAAGACTCCCACTGAGATCCTGAAGGAATGGCTCCCAAGACTTAAATAAGGTAGATCCCTATGCCTCCTGGGTCCCCCGTTAGCATTACAGAGCTTATCCCCTTTGGTGCAGGAAGTAATGCCAGCAGTTAGACCTCATCCACTAGCCCTCTTAAAGGACAGTCTTGGCCAAAAGAGCTGCTAAACCCAGAGAGCCATATCACTTCCTAGGGCATTGTGCATTAGGTCAACCTGGAAATATAAAGGCTGGGGTCTTCACCCTAACCTGGAATAATTCTAAAGAGACTCAGCAGCTTCAAATCTTTCCAGGGAAAACCCCTGTAGCCTTCTTTAGAACTGAATCACAGTTCAACTTCTCCCTTTGTACAATCCTGCTTCTCACCCATCCCTTCCACAGGTGTGTCTATCAAGGACACCACTCAATAAATTGTATGCTGATTGCCAGGTCAGAGTCAGCTTCCCTGGTGCCCAATCTACAACAATCTTTTCTCCAACAACTTTATTATTTGAATTATTTGAGTTTCTCTTAGATATATACTTTGTCTAAATACACACACACACGCACACACACACACACACACACACACACAGGAAAAAATGTTTTCTTTTTTATTTAATTTTATTCTTTCAGTATTCCAAGATTCATTGTTTATGAGGAACAAGACAAGGATGCCCACTCTCACCACTATTGTTCCACATAGTGTTAGAAGTCTTAGCAACAGCAATCAGACAACAGAAAGAAATAAAAGGTATTCAAATTGGCAAAGAAGAAGTCAAACTCTCTCTCTTTGGAGATGACATGATATTCTATGTGGAAAACCCAAAAGACTCTACCCTCAAACTACTAAAACTCATACAACAATTCTATAATGTGGCAGGATACAAAATCAATGCACAGAAATCAGTTGCATTCTTATACACTAACAATGAAAATACAGAAAGGGAAATCAGAGAATCGATTCTGTTTACTATAGTGCCAAAAATCATAAGATACCTAGGAATAAACCTAACCAAAGAAGTTAAGGATCTGTACTCGGAGAACTATAGGACACTCATGAAAGAAATTGAAGAAAACACAAAAAGATGGAAGAGCATTCCATGCTCATGGATCGGAAGAATAAATATTGTTAAAATGTCTATACTGCCCAGAGCAATCAATACTTTCAATGCCATTTTGATCAGAATCAAAATTCTACCAAAATTTTTCAAAGTATTGGAACAAACAATCCTAAAATTTATATAGAACCAAAAAAAGACCCCAAATTGCTAGGGAATTGTTGAAGAAGAAAAACAAAGCTGGGGGCATCATGTTACCCGACTTCAAACTTTATTACAAAGCTATGATCACCAAG